>PYDT01000674.1:0-14988 GCA_004837865.1 Musa balbisiana
GTAGGACTGTGCCAACAGTTCATCACGGAAGAAAGATTCACCGAACGGGATCACTAAACTAATACAATATATCCGAACCGGGATCACTAACTATACGAATATAATATTATGAAAAAAACTGTCTTTTCTGTATACTTTCTCCCGGTTCCCTGGCTACCGCGGGCCTTACGCAATCGATCGGATCTAATTGATATCCCTTCAACCACTAGGTCATCGCAAGGATCTCGACGACTCACTAAAGCACGAAAGCTAGGATCTTTCAGAAAAGAATTCCTATTTTGAAGAGTGCATAACCGCATGGATAAGCTACACTAACCCGTCACTTTTGGATCCATTCGGATTTTTCCTTGGGAGGTATAGGAAAGGAATTGGAAGTAAATAATATCGATTCAGACAGAAGAAAAGGTTCTCTATTGATTCAAACGTCTGGGGTAGGGATAGGGAAGAGGAAAAAACCGAAGATTTCACATAGTACTTTTTTTTTTTTATCGAAAAATCAATCTGATTATTTCGGACCCTTCGCTGCGATGAAAAATGGGTCAATTCTCCGGATCAACAAACCATGGGAATTAAGGATATGGAAGGGAATAAAAAGAAAAGAGAGGGAAAGAAACTCGCATGAATAAAGAATAAAGCAAAAAAAAATAAGTGAATTCAAAATAAGTAGAAGATAAAGAGCCCAGATTCCAACTGAACTAATTCCAACTCGAAAAGGATCTTTCTGATTCTCAAAAATAAGGGGCAAGGGGATTGATCGAGAAGATTCTTGTTCTTATTTAAGATCGTGATTTGATTCCGCATATGTTTGGTAAAAAGAATAATCTTCCCTTTTGATATAAATGGAATGTTCAATGGGACATGAAACCGTGACTGAATTGGTCTTAGTTACTCTTCGGGACGGAGTGTAATAAGGGGGGAGATTCTCGAACGAAGAAGGATCCAATTCCTTCGAACAGAACTATGAACGAGGAGGCCGTATGATGTGAAAAAATCTCGATGGTACGTGGGATTCTGTACAGCGGTACAGTAAGGGTGACTTATCTGTCACTTTTCCACTAGCACCCCAAAAACCAACAACTCTAGAACCTTACTAAGTTCCATAGTACATTTACCTCTGGATTTGAAATCACTGCTTATATAAACCTGGTATTGCCATAATGTACAAACATTCTGTAGGTATTAGTAGATTAGGAAGGGTTAAGGATTTTACCCCGGTGTTAGATAATTCACATTGTTTCGAGGAACCCTAGATGCATGTCGGAGTAAGGATCGTCGACAGGATCGTCTAGTGCGTTTGTAGCTTCTTATCCAAGACTTGATATCATTTAGATGATGCCATGTGATCGCTAGCCAACATGTGAATTGTTGGCTAACCCAATAACGAACGTTTCGTAAGGGGACCTGGAGCAAGGCTACCTGAGACCCCAATGATCTTTTTCATAAAGAGATTCGATTTTCGTAACTATTTATTGTCGCAAAGGTCCAATATTTAAAATCATTTCAGAGGGGTTTTTTCCCTTACTTTGTCCGTGCAACAAACAATTCGAAAACCTGACTTTTTTAGAACAGGTCCGAGTCAAATAGCAAGATTCGGCGCACTTTCTTTTTACCTTCACTATTTCGGAAACCTAAGTACCTCACCGTATGGATTGTACAATACCGGATTTTCAAGCCTAGCGGAAAAGTAGGTAAACGGATACTCAATTAACGTGAGTAAACAGAATTATTGTGTGTTGCTTCTGGGCGGACACGCATCAAGAAAGAAGTTTGAGCTTTGATGCAAATGCTAAAATACTTCTGCTTCATCTAATTATCATCAGATAAAAGTTATTCTAGTATCATTCTTACATCTCCTACAACTGGTGGAGAACAGCCAGTTTGTATGTTTTGGGGGATATCATTATTGCTTAACCTAACGCCTACATGTGGCATTTGGCGGGCTAAAGAGTAATTGAACAAACCATTAAAGAAGGTAAATACCTAAGGTTCACAGTGTTTGGAGTATTTATGCCATAAAGGTTTATTCGACCCAATAGTAGCACGTAAGCTTTAAAAAAGGTGTTTCTGGGTGATTATTTCGCTCCACGGTTTCTTTCCCTTGATCCCAAGTTCAAAAATGTAAAGTATAGCACTAGATTCAGTTTATTTATTTGTAGCGAACATATTTTAATTCGTCGTAATCATGTGTTTCTTTGGTGACATAAGTTCCTCTTGTAATAAAGACACGGTTTCGGATAATTTGTATGTGATATTATTTTATATTTTAATTTATTATATTTTAGAATATGATATTAGTGTTTAGAATATAGACATATAATAGTTTCTAACTCTAATCATTTTCTATCTAATCTATAGAATTCTAGTTATATTACTTATTAACTTATAAATAAATATTATAACTAAATCTATTTATTATAATTTATTATAATATATTTATAATATCATAATGGCTGATATTACTTATATCGATATATCAAGTCATAGATATATCATAGAAGATAGCTTTTCTAATTGATAGAATATAAAACAGATAGAAATATTAAATAATTGAGGCACCTATTCCTATGACAGTATCCCAACGAAACCTCTATTTTTGGCCTTGTTAGTGAGCCTAGTATTTCCGACATTGCAAGTTTTTCCTTCTTTCTTCATGTCCAAACAAAATAATATTGTTCTGACCCAATGGGACCGCATCTTATCCACTTTATTTCAACCCTGGATTATAATACAATATTTATCTCTGTAATATGGTATGAATAATGTGGCTCTTTCCCGACCACACAATGAAAGAGACTGTTATTGCGGATATATGATATCTGCAGAACTGCATGTATATATTGAATATAGCTAGTTCAAAATGGATTAGTGATCTTTCAATAGAAGTCAATGTATCTAACCAATTACTCTCTTGTTTCACATCAGAATAGTGCTAGTTGATGAAAGTGTACTTCGGGATCAGAAAGGAAGTCCACATTTATTTGTGTTATTCGCTCATTCCATCGCATGCACTGGATCTAGTATAGTATGAATTTGGCGATCAGAAACCTATATGGAGAGAACTTAATAACGATGTCTTGAAAAACGAGTAATTTTGCTGGCCTGTATCCTTTTTTTAGGTCACTAGATTCTTAGTGGTTGGAACTTCCAGTTATCTTGGGTAGAATTTTGATACCCATATTTTCCCCCATCTCAGCAAATCATTTTTTTTTTTCCACAAGGGATCGTGTGTGTCTTTCTACTGGATCGTGGTTCATTCATTGCGCTCGTAGTTGTGGTGCACAATTTCGTGGAATTTAGGTAGCGGTATGACCGATTTCGTAGAACGAAGGAATAGTGTGTATTTTCGCTGGGGCTTCTGGAAAATCTGGCGCACTCTTCCTTCGCTTCTTTATGAGGAGATATCCAATCAATCAGAATAGAGGTTAAAGAGGTCTTATCCTCCGTCGTGTCCTTATATGGAAATCAGAGGCCAGAGCCATTCCCTTGCATCCCTCGTCCTGATGAGAATTTTACTCCATGAGAAACTTGAACAAAAGCTGCGATTGGCCTATTTCTTGAACGCGTACCAATTGAAGTATTTTGAAACGAACTGAAGTGAAAATAAAATGAAGACTAATTTTTCTTTTCTCAGATTGGTGGAAGGACGTGCTAATTCCTCTTTTATACAACTGAAGTTTCTTCTTCTTCAGTCTTTTATACTAGAAAAAGGTCTATCCTACCTAATGACTCTAATCTAATAATATAGATACTAATAAGTATAATATAAATTCTCAAACCTATCCGATATCCTAACATGTAATTTCGGATAAAGAATTCATCTTTTTAGTCCCAAGATTTGAATGATCAACCCTTTGCCGTGGTTAGACGGTGAACTTTCCGAAGAATTAATTGACCATGGGAGTTTTTTTTCGTTCTCGAACTCGATCTCGTTCCTTTCAAGTGGGTTTCGAGTATGGCATCGAAGGACAAAATGAAAATAAAATTACGGTTCAAAGTTGCCCATTGAGATACTTGAATAATATTTATTGTCTTTTTTTCTCAGTTTCATCCGAAAGGACTCTTATTTCTATGTCTATTTCCTTCTAAATAAACAAAAAAAAGAAATCTTATTACACACTAAATAGAAAGGATAGACCCATAGTTCATACCTTGTTATCAACTCTGCTTCAAAGAATATCATATCATATAGCGTCAACGAAGAAAGCAGGTATTAACAATTCACTTCCAAAAAAAAAATAAAAAAAAAAAGAACATCGGCCTCCCTCCCATTCTCGCCTCTATAGTATTTTGCCTGGTGGGTCTCTTCTCATTTAAATGAAATGGTCCTGGAGACCTGGGGTGTACTATTGGTGGAAATACCAGGCAATCCCGAAAATTTTTTGACTCATATTCATAGAAAAATGTTATCTGGAAAGATTCATAGAATTAGAAGAATTATTCCTATTGACGAAATGATAAAGGAGTACCCGGAAACGCATATACAAAAACTTCATATAGGCATACACAGGAAACACTACAATTATTCAAAGCACACATGAATATGATCTCCTATCATTTTGCATTTCTCGCAAATTAATTCTGATTTCGCTACCTAAGTGGTTATTTTCGGAGTAAATGAAGACTCATCATTCTTAATTCTTGGGTCAGGAATTCTCTATAACTTAAGTGACACAATAAAGCTTTTTCTATTACTTTTAGTTACTGATGTATGATCGGATTTCACTCGACCCATGGTTGGGAACTATGAATTGGTTCTGTCTACATGCTTTGATTGGATCATAACGTCAATTCTATCTGGTCTGGTTTCCACTATTCCAGTTATTCTAGATACAATTGTGAATTTGGATCTTCCTTTTTTAAATCGTGTATCTCCTTCGCTTGTAGTAAGTTTTCATTCCATGACGAATAAGACTCATTTTTATCTATTAATCAATCAAATCAGAATCTTATCTTCTTCGTGTATAAAGAATATTTTCATTTGACTTAATTCTTATACTTTGTACTATTCAAGGTATTCGTCCTATATGCCCTCAATTATTCCAGTACAATGACAGACTGGGGCCGTGTATAGGAACTATCTAGCTTACCTATCTATTTATTGATAAATCGGGATCACTGATTTGGACATGCCCAAATAAAAATCTTTTTCTTGGTAAAGGAAGAGATGACTCAATCCATTTTCTGTATCGATCATGATATATGTAATACTCGGGCTCCTATCTTCAAATGCATAGCATTTTTGCGCATTGGTTTATGAAAACAACCCGCGAGAAGCAAGGGGACCGAATTGTTGTGCCAAGTTTGCATTTTAGCTACTAAACACTCGGATATTGAAGTTCCGCAAGCTGTGCTTCCTGATACGGTATTTGCAACAGTTGTTCGAATCCCTTATATGAATACAAACTGAAACAGTTCTTGCTATGGTAACAGGGGACGTTGAATGTGGGGGCTGTTCTCATTTTAACCGACGGATTCGAATTAACCGCCCCTTGAATCGTATTTCTCTTGATTTGAAAGCAAAGATAGTAAATCTGTCTTTTCATAGTCGTTTATCGTCCCCATAAAAATGACTCAAATACTTTTGTGATAGGCCTTCCCCCTGTCCTCTCGGTCCAAAATCTAGTGCATCGTCTTTCCCATTTTTTCTTTCCCCCGACCCTGTTACTAATACGACGTTCCACCTTCTTAAAATATCCCATATACGTATTGGAACATAGGAGGGGTCAGATTTATCCTGAGGTAGCAAAAGTAACAATACAGTCCATTAATAAATGCTACCTCGCAGGTATAGTAAGCAAATAGCTACTAAAGAAAAAGGGGGATTGAAATCCCCTATTTGATGCATCATATGGGACATCAAGTGGTTGATATTTACCTCTAAGGACATAACTTCGTGTTTCCGAGGGTGAATCCATCAAGCTTGATCCAACCATTAATATCATCCCATGTGGGACATGCTTTGTTCAGGAGATGCAGAATAGTGCTTCCAGACCCATTATACCGGGTCCAGTTCTTTTGTTCGTTTTCCTTGGCATCTGTTATGTTGGCACAAGTTTTTTGGTTCTTAAAAAGAAGGGATCGGGATTGAACAAGACGACTGTTCAGAGTGGTACGAACGAATTTCAGTGCCAGAGATTCCTTAGCATCAAGTTGGTAAAAAAGCCGCGCCATTTTTTTTTGGATCCTGACAATTCTTTAGATCAAAAAAATCTGTAACCTTTTGTGTTTGCGTTTGTTTATACTTTTTTTTCGTTTTGCGGGTGTCTGGAATTCATTACTTTTTATCCTATCTTATTAATCGAAATAGACGATACAAAGAAAGAGATACAGAGCAGGATGGGAAAAATGAAAGAAAGAAATCCTTTAGGAGGGATTACAGTTCCTACGAGTCTCTCTATTCCGAGCCAAGAAAAGGGCGGAAAATCCTTTTTCTTGGTGTCGTCATTATATGAAAATAATAATGATTTTTTCTCCTGTTCAGTACCAAGATTTACCATTCTTCTTTTTTCCCCGGTACCACCAGACTCTTTTTGGTTAGATTCAACCAGGCAGTTGTGGACAAACAAAAAGAGAGGGACAAGTATTGGTGAATGACTTAATTGAGCCATAGAACGTTCTTCAATTACTTAACTTTTAACTTAGCGAATTATTCACGAGAAATTATTTCAAACAATTATATTATAAGTAGTTTTAGAGTAAGTTCTATGGGTAACGTTCTATTTTAGTTGCTATAGAAATTGCATTTGCGGATGTCTCATGCGTAAAATCTCGTAAATATTGTATTATCAGAAAATACATTGATTACTCTTTTTTCCTTGTTTGCTACTCATAAGAGTTCATATTTGGAGGTAAAGGAAGAACAAACGACTATGAAATCAATCAATAGATTCATATCTTCAAAACATTATTAATAAACAAATAATCGATGTGTTCTTGAAAGCATCAGAGCAAAGGATCGTTTTGTCATTTCATCTCTAGCAAGAATATAATATTTTGATTATGTCTGACTGGCCATTTGGATGTTATGCATAGACTTCCAAAATCCGTCTCCTATAAATAGCTAAGAAAAGGAACTCAAACGGGACCTTATCGCTCGTCATTAGTACAAAAGGGAGGGTAAGGTCCCGTTGAGTTCGTTTCTTACCTCATTTCATGTCTACAATCCGGTTTATCAGATTACTAGGATGATGACGCCAACGCCAGAATATGAAACCGTAAAAGAAAACACCTATATACACCGATCACAGGACACTACCCGACGTTACAGTAGGCCAAACCCGCCCAGCAGAGGAAATCCTTCCAGTACCTATTCGTGGCTCTTAGTCCGCCTACTCGTTTCGCTCCTCATCACTTTTTTCTCCACATGTCATGCTTAGCTAGCACCACGAACTTCAGTTCCTGGGATATTATGAGGATGGTATCTTTCCGAATGTGATAACGAGAATCCTACTAGTCTCTTTCTTTTCTTCAATTGAAGACATAATGGAAAATAAAACAAGCATACAAAAATGAGTAAATAACCCCAGTATAGCTGGTACGATCAATTCAACATTTTGTTCATGTTCGGGTTTGATTGTGTCTAGCTTCTATAATTCAAATTAGGTTTATTTTGTGACCTGCATTGTGACTAGTGACCCCCAAAAAAGCACGGTAGGTAACAGCTAGTCCGTGACCAGCCAACCAGTCGCATTGTAAAATTGGATAGGATTCGATCTATGGTCATTGGGGCTCCTACAGGATTTCTAAATTCATCAATTGTTCAAAGACTCAAATGGCCGTTATCAATGAATGCCTTGTCGGCTCTCTGTGAAATACCGTTTGGCCCGGACTTTCCAAACCGTCGTAACTAACCCGTACAACGAATACCACCCGCAATGAATAGGAAGGTATGTATGCTATGCTGACCCATATCGATCCTGTTCATAATATCAGCAAAAAACGTTATCCCGTGATTCCATACATTCTGAGCTCCACAAATTTTTAGTACATTCAAAAAAGGGAATCGATTCCTTGAAGATGGGATCAGTCCTGGAAAACTACTTATATTGCATCTTTTGAGATCGTCAATTTGTACAAGGTTTATTTCAAGTATACCGAATCATTAATATCTATCCTTCCTCTGCACAGCACGCAGTCTCGATCGTCTCCCCGAAATGCTACATAATTCTTTTCTTCTGTTTTTGTTCCTGTCTATGCATAACTCTATGTTTTCAATAGATCAATAGAAGATTACTCAAATTCCGTATAAGATTTCCATTATTGGATTCATAATAGAAAGTAACAGATCTTGAAAAGCGTGAATCGATGGGGGTTCTAAGTAATTTATGACGCATTATTATAGTATTCACACAATTCAATTATATTAGGCGAATCTTAATAACCCATTTTTTGGTTAAAGTTTTTTTTGTGTCAATCTTTTATGTTTAGTATTGTTGGGGTCTATAAATACAATAATATACTTTATACAAAATACAATTAGTATATACTCTATTTAGTGGAAAGAAACAGCAACTGAAAGAAACAGAACCCAGTTTGGAACAATCCATATTCATGCTGCAACCGTTATTGTATTAGAATCCAAAACAAGGTTCTTTTCTTGACCAACTAAATTAATGGAACTCCATGATATAGAAGGACGAATATAGAATCTAAAAGATAATGGAATTGTTCGTCATTTGAATCGAGTTGGACCTGAGCCAAAAAAATAATAAAAATATATAAATGAAAAATAAAGTAAAGTATTTAATTTTTTTCGATGATCGTGGCCCTTTTTCTTTCATTTCGAATATTATGTTATGGGCATTACCCCTATTACTGTACTGATCCAATGAGTTAAATATAAAAGGTATAGTATCAGGCCTTCGTTCATAAAGATTAGAATCCTATTGAATACCGAAAGGAAATGAATTAAAATGGAATTTTCAAATCCCAATTCTTTTATTCCAAATATTTTATTAAATTACGTTTTATATTTTATTTAATATTTATTTAATTTAAGTATAAGTCCTAAGTAATTGTAAGTTTTTGAATGAAGTTTACACGGCAACAGTTCTTAATTCCTATTACTTTTACTTATACTTTATATTTTACTTATTACTTTTATCTATTACTTTATTCACCTCAACAAATACTTATTCAGACTCACAAATTCCACAACCGAATCTGTGGTATTCCGAATCATAGGATCGTCAATGGTCACAGCAGAATGAATCGAACTTTTTCTCCCTATGTGCAGTCTTATTTAGTTCTTTATCTATACATTACTGATGAATCCCGACATTATTCAATTGGAACTAAACAAATTCTGTCAATTGTATTTTTCTTGCCGTTGTAATTTTTGTGTAAGAATTGAAACTTAGGTAAGTGTTTTACTCAACCTAGAATAATAGCAAAAAAAAAAAGAGTAGAAGCTAGAAGAGCCCAGATTCCAAATGAAAATTCAAAGCGGTCGAAAGGATCTTTCCTGATTCCGAGAAAAATAAGGGCAAGGGATTGATCGATAGAAAGCGATTTCTTGTTCTTAATTATCAGATCGGAATTTGGATCCGCAAGGTTTGGTAAACCAATAATCTTCCCCTTTGATCATCAATTGGAAAGTGTTCAATTTGGAACATGAAAACGTGACAATTGTCTTAGTTACCTTCGGGACGGAGTGGAATAAAGGGCGTCGAATTCTCGAACGAAGTAAAAGGATCCAATTACTTCAAAAGATTGAACGAGGAGCCGTATGAGGTGAAAATCTCATGTACGGTTCTGAGAGTGACATTAGGGTGACTTATCTGTCCACTGTTTCCACTATCGCACCCCCCAAAAAACACAAACGCTGCCTTACGTAAAGTTTGCCGATTACGATTAACCTCTGGATTTGAAATCCTCTGCTTATATACCTGGTATTGGCATAATTTACAAGAACATTCTGTAGTGAGTAAGAGGAGGAGGGTTAGGATTTTACGCCGTTGCTATACTATCACGATGGTGTCTCGATGAACCCTAGATGCTGTCTTGAGCTCTAATGTGATTGTCCCGCCAGGGCTTCTAGTGTCGTTGTAGGATCTAATCCAAGCTTGGATCATTTTGATGATGCCATGGTGAATCGCTAGAAACCTGTAGAACGTGTATGTCTACCCAATAACGAAAGTTTGTCGTAAGGCTACTTCATCAAGGCCTTACCATGAGACAAAAGATCTTCTTTCTAAATAGATTCGATCGGAACTATTATATTCCACGGTCCAATATTGAAAAATCATTTCAGATGGTTTTTCCCTTACTTTTCCGTGTCACCAAACAATTCGAATACCTCGACTTTTTAGACTCGGTCCGAGTCAAATAGCATGAATCGAAGTCACTTTCTTTTTACATTACAAATTTTCGGAAACCTAAGGCTCGCACCTTATGGATATGTAAAATACAGGATTTTCCAATCCTAGCAAAAAGGAGGGAAACGAATACTCAATTTAAGTGAGTAAACAGAATTCCAACTTCGATCTCATAGGATCATATCGATTCTATGGAAGCCGTATTCGTTAAATCGTATGTATGACTTGGTCGGATATCTTTCATAGTCTTTCGAGATCCCACCCTACAATATGGGGTCAAAAAGCCAAATAAGTAATCTCGTTTTAGCCTTATAAAAAGAAAACTGATTCTTTAACCCGCTTTTCCATTACGCACAGGGCCGTCTATGTAGCTTGTCCGAAGATAAAAACTGGCAAAATCAATCCAATTATCGTAATCGATTAGTTAACATGTTTGTTAACCGTATTCTGAAACACTAAAAGAAAATCATTGGCTTATCAATTATCTATCGAGCCATGAAAAGATTCACAAAAGACATAAACAACATCCACTATCTGTTTTACTTCAAGCAATACTTGGAGTAACTCCGATATACAGTAAAAGCAAGACTTGTAGCGGATCGCCCATCAAGTTCTATGTGAAAATAGGATCTACACAGGAAAAGCACTGCCCATTCTTGGTTATTAGGGGCACCCTGTAAAATGTCCCGTGTCGCAATAATGGCTTTCAAATAAGTTCCGAATTATTATATGCTGCCAAAGGGAGTGGCGATGCCATACACAAAAGGTGCAAGACCTCATAAATGCAGAGGCAAATAGAGCTTTTGCACATTTCGTTAATCCAGAACAGGCTCTTATAGACACATTGATCCATACTCTCGATTCGGAAAAGGAATCAATAGAAAAAGAATCGGCACGAATCGTTCATTGAAACCAATCCAAAAAGAAAAGAAGATGAAACATAATCATGATCCACTCTCCCTCTCGGGGGCTTTTCTTAAGACTAATAAAGAGGATCTTAGAACTTCATGTAAACAGGAATAGGTTTGATCTATTCATGGGGATTCCGTAAATATCCCATTCCAATAAAAGTTCGAACATGGTACTTTTTCGGAGATTGGTTAGCAGTTCCATACTAATTTCATGATCTGGCATGTACAGATGAAACCATTCTCACTTCTACGGAATTTTTTAATTGAAAGCGTTTCCTTGCTCTCTTCCATGTAAGTTTTTCTTTTCCCCATAATGTAATCCTAATTTTTTGCCTATTCTTCTTCTGATGATCGCGTTCAAACCTCTGATCAAAGGATAGACCTTGTTCTATTCCATCTCTTCAACAAGTTTAGTATAAGCATAACGTCCTATTGTTCCCATGGAGAGAAGACCTATCATTAAGCTTTTCGGAAATTTCCAAACGAACCATTTCAACGAAATCTTCACTTTCTATTTACAATTTCACTCTATGTTCCTCTATCCGTCAGTACATTGGGAATGTACAGTAAATGTGCTATAACAGAGTTTCTGTTATCATATTAACAGCTACGTCTAGTCGGGAATGTTTTTATGTGGTGCAACGATTTAATACTATCTTTGTAGCGTCCAGAATGTTTTCAGTTTATGTTCCTACCTATGTATCTGGATATACCAAGATAAGTGTTAGGCTAAATGATGCTACTATGAAAGATTTACTCATGGGTGGGGGGCAAGCTCTCTATTCTGATTCAGGGTTTCTCTTGCTTATGGTTCATCTGGGGGGGATATCGAGCTTCAGAAATAGTGATGGTCTTATCAATAACACAATGTATAACTCCCCCAGGAATTTCAATTGGGGGCGCTTATATCCATTCACTTGTAGGAAGGGTTCACGCTTTCCCCAGCCCCTTTTCATCATGACTCCTGACGTTCACGAAGGATGCGGTTCGTTCGACAAATTCCTACCTCTAATCTATCTCTGAATTTTGGATTTTTTCAAAACCTAGACATGCATAAGAGAAATGGGCTATCTCCCACTCGACCAAGACATAACTTTTACCAAAAGTTTAGTGTGATCTTTTTGTTCAAATAACACTTAAAGTGAAGCAGGGTTGGGGGAACCACGAATCTCTTTTGATAAACGATCCATTTTGCAAGTTCGTTTGCTTACGGTAGTTCCTACAAAGGATCGACTATGACGTATCAATAGCTTTAATTATCGCTGTAGATGCTACATAGTTGTTCTCCTCCTTCAAAGCCTAAGAGTGTACTAGGGCATCCGTTACAAAGGATCCCCTAATGATCCTCTATGGCTATTCATAACGAAGTCAAACTCACAATGGTTCTATTTCTCATCTTTCTGACTTGGCTCACGGAACCAAGGTCGCAAGGTTGAAAAAGTCAGTCATTCACAACCACTGAGAAGGATTCCTCGAAAAGTTAAGATTAGTAATCCTTGTTAGAAATCCGATGGATTTCGATCTTATTCATACGCTAGAATGTAATCAAAAGGAAAGCAAACATGAAGTTCTTCTTTCTTTGTTACACTTATTTAGCCGTGCGAGATGAAAGTCTCATTCACGGTTTTTTGAATGAGAGAAAGAAGTGAGGAAATCCCTCTTTTCGACTCTGGACCTCCACTCCATGGTTGCTTTTCTTTTCTGTTACTGTCGAAAGTAGCTGCTTCAGCTTTCAGCCACGCGAATTTTCGATAATTCTTTTTATTTTCTCATCCACGAATGGCATCTTTCTTTCTGGAAATCCTAGCTATTCTTAGCATGATATTGGGGAAAGCTCATTGCTATTACTCAAACAAGCATGAAACGTATGCTTCATATTCGTCCAATCGTTCAATCGGATATGTATTATTTGTAATAATTGTTGGAGACTCAAATGCTTGATATCAAGCAGAGATACTTCTATCTGTTCTATATCTCCATGATCTAGGAACTTTTGCTTGCATGGGTATTTATTTTGGTCTACGTACCGGAACTGATAACATCGAGATTATGCAGGATTATACATAAGATCCTTTTTGGCTCTCTCTTCACCCTATGGTCTCTTTCCCTAGAGGTCTTCCTCCCTAGCAGGTTTTTCGGAAAACTCCATCTATTCTGTGTTGGATGTCAGGCAAGGCCTATATTTTCTTGGTTTCATGGACTCCTTAACGAGCGTTTTGTTTCATAGCTACTATTATCTAAAATAATCAAGTATTAATGACTGTACGAAATCAAGAATAACACCCTTACTGCTAAATATAGAAGTCTCCTTTCAGATCAAACAATTCCATCGAATGAGTATGACTGGTATGTGTGATAGCTCTACTATAACTATACCGAATATCAATGACCCAATTCTTGCAATTGCCTCAGGATACCCCTCTTTTAGCTTCTAGAGTCTATTTCTTCGTTTCAAGCTCCCTTCACTAACTGAATAAACGATTAGTAGATCTGTTCCGCCCACCCAAATGGGAATGGGCTGGGGTATGAACTTATAATCATGGAATCGATCGATCATCAGATTATAAGTTCTTCCATACCGTACCAGACCGGCATAGGTTATGTACATTCTTATTATAGGTGGGTCATTCGAGCGTATGTTTAAATAGATACATTTTACAATATGGATCGCTACGTCGTTACTTCTAATTTAGGATTAGGAATGAGGCCGTATCGGACCTGCTTTTGACATATCTATGCGGTATTTTGGGTACCATTTCCTTCTTTTTGGACTTCTAGATTGAATCGAGAAAATAGGTTTGATTGTACATCTTTTGATATATATAGGGTATCCCTCCGGATATTCAAATCGACGCATTTGATGTCTGACCCGGGCCTATATGCATGACCGCTCGATAGAAATTACGCCAACACTCCACCTTTGTCATATATTCTATATATCACATTAGATAGTATCAGTTCATGTAATACGATTCGACTTTCAAGATGCCTTGAATGGTGAAATGGTAGACACCGAGACTCAAAATCTCGTGCTAAGACGTGGAGGTTCGAGTCCTCTTCAAGCATAATATTGAGATGCTCATTGATGAGCAATTCAATACAGATTTCGGATCTAATCATATTGATATACCGAGTATCTTATCTGTGATACGCCGTATTGTACCAACACGAGCAGCTATAAGACCAGGTGCCTCCATCATATGGATGGGTATATAAGACACCAATGATCTAGTTATCCGATGTCCCTTTCGAGTAACCTATGAGCAAGATTATTTTAGGTCTATATTTAAAGGTGAATCGGTCTACTTATCGTGATTCATCACGATCTGATTCCCATGCCAAATTCATGGGGACATCACAATATATATATGATATAACAACAAGAATATTAAAGTGATAAAATGTCAAAATAAAATAAGGAAAAAAGAATGCATGTCATGTCACACGTACATCACTCACATGATTGGCTTGTAGGCACTATGATTAGCAATGATGCCTCATTAGTAAGAGTGATAGTCTAGGTACCCTACAAAGCCAACACGTGAGTGTTGACCTGGTGTGACAGACAATCTTTGGCTTCTTATACTATAGTATTTTCTCACTTATATGGTGTTGCATGTATAAATTGTGACTGTCCATAATCTATGAAATGGAAATTGGATCGTGATGAGATCCAATAATGAGACATCATTCTTTAAACACAAACCCTAAACAATCCTAGTAATAGGTTACGGAGAGAGGACATTGAGATAATTAGATAG
>PYDT01001185.1:0-14988 GCA_004837865.1 Musa balbisiana
TGGACACATCTGAGATCACAAAATGCTCGTGAGTTGATCCTCTATTCAATCTTTTTCCTTCTTCTTGTTGCTGGATATCTCGTTCGTATACATCTTCTCTGGGGGGGTGGTTCCGCAAGCCTCTAGTGAGTTACAGACAGAGTTAGAAAAGATCAAATCTTTGATGATTCCATCATACATGATTGAGTTGCGAAACTTTTGGATGGGTATCCTACATCTGAACTGAATTCTTTCTGGTTAAAGAATCTCTTTCTAGGTGTTCTAAACAATTTAGAGATTCGCTGGAAGAATACGGGGTTTTGCTTTTGCTTTGGTGGCACATGCTATGGTCGCTTGTGGGGGTCAAATCAATACGTTTCTAGGAAGAAATATTTGAATATCAATCTCATCGATCTCATAAGTATCATATCAAATCCCATCAATCTCATAAGTATCATACCAATCCCATCAATCGATCACTTTTTCGAGAAATACGAGACATCTAAGTCCTACAGTAAAGAGATCTATCATTTATAAGAAAGAAAAAAGGGAAACGTGATTTGGATTGATTAAAAATGAATCCTGGGTCGCGACAGTGATTCGATTGATTGATGAAGAAAGAGAATTCTTGGTTCAGTTCTCCACCTTAACGACAGAAAAAAGGATTGATCAAATTCTATTGAGTCTGACTCATAGTGATCATTTATCAAAGAATGACTCTGGTTATCAAATGATTGACCAACCGGGATCAATTTACTTACTATACTTAGTTGCCAAGTATATCTAATTATGAGTTCATGGATCCTGTTTTAGCAGACAGACGGATATTCCTTGCTCATTATCAACAATTACGTAGTCACAAACCTCGGTGGGCGAATATTTTTCATTTCCCTCTCAGGAAAACCCTTTTCGCTCCGCTTAGCCTTAAAAATCCCCTTCTAGGAGTATTAGTGATAGGTTCTATAGGAACTGGACGATCCTATTTGGTCAAATCTCGCGACAAACCCTATGTTCCTTTCATTACGGGTATTCCGCACAAGTTCCCGATGACAAGCCTAAAGATTATTTTATTGATGATATCGATTTTGATGATAGTATAGTGACGTATCGATTTTGATGATAGTGACGATATCGATCTTGATGAAGTTACTATATTGCGATGACCTTGGATACGGAGCTGCACGATGTATAATGACGCCCGAAAATAGACCGATTTGATCCACCTTTCAATATACGAATTAGCAAAAGCAATGTCTCCTTGCTAATATGGATTCAAACATTCATGCTCTGTATTGCTTATTCGAATTACTTATCCCTCGTTCTATTAAGACAGCTCTCCAGAGTTGGGTGAAAATGTTCCCCTAGAAATACTTCTTGTTTATTGCTCGACCATATTCCCTAAAAGTTGATCCCGCTCTAATAGCCGAATAAATTAAATACTGCTTAAGATCAGGCTTCTATTCCGCACAACGAAAGCACTTTTTCATTCTTTCATATACTAGGGGATTTCCTTGGAAAAGAAAATGTGCCATACTACGATTGGGGTCCATAACCATGGTTCCAATGTACGAGATCTTGTAGCACTTTCATGATGCCCTATCCAATTAGTATTACACAGCAGAACTCAATTATAAGAAACTCCTCACAATGGGGGGGTAGATTACTCTTCATAGACAAACGGGCTTTGCGATCCCAGGTAAGATCGGTTCGATCTTGGAATCCTTTCTATCATATAGGAGTGCTGTTGCACAACATGTCCTTCTAATTACTTGCCCCTAGAATCTATTCTTCTATTGAAGAAGAGATCAGAAGGGATTCTTATTTGTACAAAGGTACTTCGAACTGGGAACGAGCATGAAGAAATTAACGATCTTCTTTATCCTTTTGCAGTTTTCGCCGATCGGTCGCTCAAGCTTTGGTCTTCACCCGGACCTTTGAAAAAACGGTCACTTCTTATAGATTCGTTGAAATGATTCTGACTAGTTCATGGCCTATTAGAAGTAGAAGGCGCTCTGGTGTGACCTCACGACAGAAAATAGTGCAGTCAGTTTGATAATTCGAGTGACATTACTTCCTCGTGGTCCGACCGTTAGTTATGATGCCAAACAGATCTTGTTCTATCGTTGATCAGAGATTCTATATGAAAATACAATCTGAGTTTGAAGAAGAGAAGAGTGTCGTCGACCGCAACAGATAAAGGGGATTTATTCAATCACATCGTTTTGGCTCCCTAATATGGCGCCCTTGTGGCAAACTGTGATTTGTATTGAAAGCCCACTTTTCTCTATCGGGCTCGGGGCAAGCGGCCTTTTATCATGAAGAGGATGAGCTTCAAGAGAATGATTCGGAGTTCTTGCAGAGTGAACCATGCGTACCAGACACGAATAGATCGCCAAGAACAAGGCTTTTTTCACGAGTATCCAATTCATTTTGGGGACCCTGCGATCCCTTCTTTTTCCTATGCAAAGATCAGCCCCTTGTCTCTGTGTTTTCACGCGAGAATATCTTTGCAGATGAAGAGATGTCAAAGGTGATTATTGACTTCCCAAACAAAAAAACCTTTCTACATCTATGTATAAATGTGGTTCATAAGACTACGCAAAGTAAAGTACTGTCGAAGTGATTCATCGCCAGAGATGGCTTAAAGCAAATAGTCCATTATCTAATGGATCTTTCCTTTCTAATACTTATCCGAGCGTTATCAGTATTTATTCAAATCTGTTCCTATCTAAGGAAGCTATTGGATCAAATAACAAAAGGAAAATTGTTGAGAAAGGGATGCTTTCTCGGATGAAATGAAACATGGATTATGTAACAGGAGACAAGATTCCTTTCTTAGCCGTAAAGATATGTGGCCATGAAAAAAAAAGGGTATTAAGGGAACAGGGGATTGGCCGGGTGGTGGTGGTTAGAGTCGTGGAAAGCATTTTTTATTCTTCCATATTTTGGCCATTAGCTCCATGGAACAAGTAGATACTGCTGACAACATGGAAGAATTGAAGATCGTTAGATCAAAACGACTATGTATGGATGAATGAACTGCCGTTAAACAAGAATTCTTGAACGTGCGAACAACAGAGTCATTACTCACTACATCAAACACATTTCATTAATGAAACACTGTGTAAATCATAGTCGAAAATGATAAAAATACTGCAGGTCCGATGAAAGGCGTTGCTATCTGCTCCAATTAACAAATCATTGGTTAATGAATAACTAAAGAAATAGATAGACCTTTCTCTTCGTCTCAGGTCGATGGATCTCTCAATTGGAAGAGCCCCCAATGGATAAACATATTACGGTGACCGAGCATAATTCTAATTGTTTTGTTCCGAAAAGCAAGATAACACGGAGGCCGGTTCGTCCTATGCAGAAATTCACGACCAAAAGGACTGGGATTCTCTTTCGGAATAGGCCATGAACGGAGAAGGAAGGCCGGAATGCCAACAGACGTCTGTCTCCAACAGACGTCTGTAGTCTCTATTCCCGACCCGACCATTTTGGGAACGTCCAGTGCCAAAGTCACTGAATGGGTTAGTCGCCAATCCCTTAAAAGGGACTATAAATGTACTTTATCTGCTGGGTTATGGGTACGGTGCCGGGTATTTTACAGAGGTTTTTATCAATCTACCTGTGTGATTCCTCTGAATCATATTACTCGGGGTTGGAGGTGGGGTGCGGGGCGGACGATTCCAAAAGGACTCCTCATTCATGAGATAGGGGAGAAGATCGCCAAGATTTCGTGCTCCCTGCCGCACCTATTCCAATTCAACAGCTCGGAATCGGACGTGGGGTTGCCGGAATACTCGTATCAACAGATAAGATACTCGGTATATCAATATTGATTAGCTCCGAAATCTGTATTGAATTGCTCAGCAATGACATTCTCAATATGATGCCTTGAAGAGGACTCGACCCTCCACGCTCTTAGCACGAGATTTTGAGTCGCGTGTTACCATTTCACATCAAGGCATTGAAAGTGAATCGTATTCCATGAAATGATATCATCTAATGTGATATATGGAATATATGAAACGTGGAGTGTGGAGTATTCTACGATCGGTCATGTCAGACTAGGCCGGTCAGACATCCAAATTGCTTCGATTTGAATTATCCGGAGGATACCTTTATAGTTATCAAAAAGAGTACAATCAACCTATTTCTCGAGTCAATAGGAAGCCAAAAAAGAGAAAGTGAATATGGTACCCAAATA
The DNA here is from genome assembly GCA_004837865.1 of Musa balbisiana. Classification (NCBI taxonomy): domain Eukaryota; kingdom Viridiplantae; phylum Streptophyta; class Magnoliopsida; order Zingiberales; family Musaceae; genus Musa; species Musa balbisiana. The sequence continues at coordinate 4,193 of PYDT01001185.1, forward strand.
CGATAGCTATGTAAAAAGCAGGTCCGATTACGCCTATTCCTAATCCTAAATAGAATGAACGACCGCCCGTAGCGATCATAGTAAACATAGTATCTATTTTCATACGCTCGAAGACCAATCCTCATACTAAGAATGTAACATAACCCTATTCCGGTCTGGTACGGTAGGATGACTTATAATCTGATGACGAGTCGATTCACTGCTGTAGTTCATAACCCCAGCCATTCCCTTGGGTTGGGCGGGCAACAGATCTACTAATTCTTTTATTCGTAGTAAGAGGGATCTTGAACGAAGAAATGACCTAGAGCTAAAAAGAGGCGTATCCTGGCAATGCAAGAATTGGGTTCAGATATCATGGTATAGTAGATGCTATCACACATACAGTCATACTCAATCGATGGAAGTGTGTGATCTAAGGAGCTCTTCTATAATTTCGCAGTAAGGGGTTATTTCTTGATTTCAGCAGTCATTAATAACTTGATATTTTTAGATAATAGTAGATAGAACACGCTCGTAAGGAGTCCTATTGAAACCAAGAAATTAGGCCTGCTGCCATCCACACCAGAATAGATGGAGGTTTCCGACAAAACCTGGCTAGTGGAGGAAGACCTTCTAGGGTAAGAGACATAGGGTGACAAGAAGAGAGCCAAAAAAGGATCTTTCGTGTATAATCCTGCATAATCTCGAATGTTATCAGTTCCGGTACGTAGACCAAATAATAACAATGCAAGCAAAGTCCTAGATTCATGGAAATAGAACAGATATAAGTTAGCATGCTGATACCATAATTTGAGTCCCAACAATTATTCCAATTAAATACATATCGAATTTGACCGATGGACGAATATGCAAGCATACGTTGCATGCTTGTTTGAGTAATAGCATGAGAGTCCCCAATATCAGGGCTAAGAATAGCTAGGATTACAGACGAACGATGCCTTAGTTGAATGAGAAATAAAAAAGGAAATATCGAAAATTCGCGTGGCTCTTGAAGCGAAGCAGCTACTTTCGAAGTAACCCGAAAGAAAAGCAACGAATGTGAGTGGGAGAGTCAGGTCGAAAGAGGATCCTCACTTCTTTCGCTCATCACAACCGTGCATGAGACTTCATCATCGCACGGCTCCTAAGTGATAAAAGAAAGAGAAATCATATTCTTTCCTTTTTGATACCTTCCTCGCGTATGTATAAGACCGAATCCATTGATTCTAAAAAGGATACTATCCTTAACTTGTCGAGGAATCCTTATCAGTGGTTGTGAATGACTGACTTTTTCAATCCTTTCGACATTGGATCCGTAGGAGAAAGTCGAAAGATTGAGAAATCGAAAACAATCTGATTTGATTCGTTCTCAATAGCCATGAGATGATCATCGTAGGGTGATCTTTTGTCAACGGCATGCTCTATTACACTCGTAGTCTCTGAAAGGAAAGGAGAACCAACTAGGTAGCACTACATCGTAAAATTCAAGCATTGTATACGGTCATTAGTCCGGATCCTTGTAGGAACTACCCGTAATAACGAACTTGCAAAAGGATCGTTTTATAAAGAGATTCGTTGTCCTGACCTTGCTTCACTTTAATGTTATTTGAACCAAAAAAGATCACAATAAACTTTTGGTTAAAAGTTAGTTGGTCCGAGTGGGATAGCATTTCTCTTCTGCATGTCTATGGAGTTTTGAAAATCCACACATCTCAAGAGATAAGATCTAGAGGTAGGAATTTGTCGAACGACAGCCACTCCTTGTATCGTCAGGAGTACATTGATGAAAAGGGGCGGGGAAAGCTTGAAACAATTTCTACAGTGATGGATATTAAGGCAATGAAATTCCTGGGGAGTTATACATTTGTGTATTGTAAGACCGTCACTATTTCTGAAGCTCGAGATTCCCCCCCAGACTTGAACATATAGCCAGAGAAACCATGACAGATAGAAGACTTGCCCCCCACCATGAGTAAATATTTCATAGTAGCCTCATTAGACCGTACATCTCTATTGGTATATCAAGATAATAGGTAGGAACATAACTGAAACATTATGGAGCTACAAGATAGTTATTAAATCGTTAGCAACCACAAAAAAAATTCCTCCTCGATAGCTGTTAATCGATAACAGAAACTCGGTTATAGCCATTTCTGTACATCAATGTTAACTCTACGGATAGAGGAATACCTAGAGTTTGAACTAGTAAAATAGAAATTGAAAGATTGTTCAACTTGTTCGTTTGGAAATTTCCCGAAAAGTAATCTAGGTTCTCTCTCCATGGAACATAGGGACGTTTGCTATTACGAAACTGGTTGAAGAGATGAACTAGAACCAAGGTCTAGCTTTGCAGAGGTGAACGATTCTCATAAGACGAAGATGAGGACAAAAATTAGGATACATTCTGGACACTGAAACTTCCATGACGAGAAGCAAATGAACGCTTCATAAAAAATTCTCGTAGAATCTAGAATGAAGTTTTCATTCTGTAAATGCAGTCATGAATTAGTAACTGCATCCAATCTCGAAAAAGGTCCAATTGTTCGAATTTCTATTTTGGAATGGGTCTTTTACGCGACTCCCATGAATAGGATAAACCCTTATTCATGATATTCCATTAAGATTCTCTTATTTCTTAAGCAAAGCCCCCGAGGGGCTGAGTTGATCATATTTAGTTTCATCTTCTTTCCTTTTGGTGGTTGAGAGAAAGAATGATATCGTCCGAATTCTTTTTGCTATGATCTGTTACGATCGAGATGTATGGATCCATGTGTCATAAGATCCGTTCAGGATTAACGACAATGTGCAAAAGTCTATTTGCCCTCTGCCGCTATGAGTCTCTTCCTTTTTGGCGTATGGCATGCCTCCCTTTCGGAGATTATAATTCGGAAGTTAATTTGAAAGCCTATTTCGAACCGGACGTTTTAGGGAGCCCCTAATAACCAAGAATGGCAAGTGGCTTTCCTTTGTTGTAGAATCCTATTTTCAATAGGAACTTGAGGGTCGAATAAGCCTACACGTCTTGCGGTACTGCTATATGGGAGTTACTCCCGTATGCTTGAGTCAACAAGATAGTGGATTTGGTTTCTGTCTTTTGTTGAATCTGTTCATGGCTCGAGAGAATGTGATAAGCCAATGGGATTTTTTACGTGTTTCAGAATACGGTTAACAAAAGGTTAACTAATCGATACGATAAATTGGATCGGATTTTGCAGTTTTTCGTCGGCAGTACCCTCGACGTGACATGGCGCTGAACGACGGTTCAAGAATCAGGTTTCTTTTTATAAGGGCATAAAAACGAATTAGTATTTTGGCTTTTTGACCCCCATATAGGGTGGATCATCGAAGATATGAAAGATCTCCTCAAGCCGTACATACGACTTTCATCGAATACGGCTTTTCCAAAGAATTCTAGATGTCTCTATGAGAGCGAGTATGGAATTATGTCTTACTCACTTTAAATTGAGTATCCGTTTCCCGCCTTTTCCGGCTAGGATTGGAACGCCTGTATTTCATATCCATACGGTCAGTACCGTAGGTTTCGAATAGTGTAATGTAAAAAGAAGTGATTTCGAATCTTGTATTGACTCGGACCTGTTCTTAAAAAGTTCGAGGTATTCGAATGTTTGGTGGAACCGGACAAATAAAGGGAAAAACTCTGAAATGATTCAATAGTGACCCTTGGACCTTAATCGTTCCGAATCGAAAGCTCTTTAGAAAGAAGATTTTTTGTCTCATGGTAAGCCTGCTCCAGTCCCCTACGAAATTTCGTTATTGGGGTAGCCATACACTCAAATGTTCTACGATTACATGGAATCATCAACGATACAAGGCTTGGAGAAGAATCTACAACGCACTAGAACGCCTGTCGACGATCCTTACTCCGACCAGCATTAGGGTTCCTCGACAATGTGATATAGCAAACAGGGTAATCCTTTAACCCTTCCTCTCTTACTAATACTACGAAAGTCTTGTAAATTATGGCCAATTACCAGGGTAGATAAGCAGAGGGATTAAATCCAGAGGTTTAATCGTATTCTGGCAATTACGTAAGAAGAGTGTGGTTTTTGGGGGTGATAGTGGACAAGTTGAGATAAGTCCCCTACTGTCACTACAGAACCGTACATGGATTTTAACCTCAGACGGCTCCCGTTCAATTCTTTTCGAAGTAATTGGATCCTTTTCTCAGGGCGAGAATTCTCGCTCCCCTATTCCACCCGTCCCGAGAAGTAACTAGACAAATTCAGTCACGCAGTTTTCAGTTCCAATTGAACACTTTCCATTTATGATCAAAGGGGAAGATTATTCTTTTACCAAACAGATGCGGACTTCAAATCACGATCTATAATAAAGAAAAGGACATCTTTCTCGACTCAATAACTCTGCCCTATTGTTTCGAGAATCAGAACGATCCTTTTGAGTTTGAATTTGTTCATTTGGAATCTGGGATCTTACTATTTCTATTCTTGCTATCTACTTATTTTTATTTTTGATTTATTCTATTTCATTTCGATTGTCTTTCCCTCTCTTTTCTTTTTATTCCCTTCCATCATCCCTTAAGTGTCCCATGGGGGTGGATCCTGTAGAATATGACCCATTTTTATCGAGAGAAGGGTACGAAATAAATCGATTTATTTTTCGATCAAAAAACAAAAAAGTACTATGTGAAATCTTCGGTTTTTTACTCTTCGCTATCACTCCCCAGCGTTTGAATCAATAGAGAACTTTTCTTCTGTATGACTCGAATTATCTTACATTCCATGCCTTCCGAACTCCCAAGGTAAAATCCCGAGGGGATCCAAAATTGACGGGGTAGTGTGAGCTTATCCATGCGGTTATGCAATATTCAAATAGGCATTCATTTCTGAAGAGCCTGGCTTTCGCTGCTTTAGTGAGTCGTCCGAGATCCGTCGCATGACCTATGTTGTGTTGATAGGGATATCCATATGATCGATCGATGCGTAAGGCACGCGGGTAGCATGCGACAGGGGAAAGTATACAGAAAAGAACGTTTTTTATTAATATTATATTAGTATTCGTTAGTGATCCGGTTCGGATTTTATTAGTATTAGGTAGTGAATTCCCGGTTCGGTGGTCTTTCTTCGTGAGGAACTGTTGGCAAAAGTCTACATTTTGTATGTGGACAGAGGAGAAGGGGGCTCAGCGGGAAGAGGGTTTGTCACCGTGAGACGAAGCAAGGAGGTAAACCTGCTTCAAATATACAAAGGATTTGGCAGCAATGGAGTTGGGACCCATGTCCCCCGATCAGATGAATCAGTCTTTCACAGAGGAAAATTTGGCCTGCTGGGCAAGAGGATATAAGTTTCCAAATTCTGTCTCGGTGGACATGTATTTCTCGTACTAGTGAAATTAAATTTAATAACTATGAATTAATATTCTATAACTATGAAATTAATAGAATGAAATGAAGTAGTAATGGTGGGGTCCATATCTTTTTTGTATTGTTTCCTAAGAAAAGGAATTGTCCATTTATTTCGAGTCTCAAAAAAGGGTTGGACACACATAGGGAACTGCGTGAATGGAATTCGAAAAAAGAAATGTAGCTCCAGTTCCTTAGGAAATGGGTTGCTAAGCGATCTTTGGCGCAAGAGAAGGGGTGATCTATACCATCGTGAACTGGGTTCTGTTTCCCTCTTTTAACATACCGAGTCGGGTTCTCTCATACCAGTATCGAATAGATCATGATGAACAAAAGCTTCTAATGTACCACCTGTCTCTGTCGATTTAGATCGGGAAAATCGTACGATTTTATGAAACCATGATGCTAGGCTCGAATCCGTAGTCAATCTATTCGTTAGGAGCAATGTTGACAATTGAATCCAATTTTACCATGATTTATACGATCCATACACATTATTTGATATTCCATAATATGCGAAAAGAAGGCCGCTCCAAGTTGTTCAGGAATAGTTGGCGTTGAGCTTTCTCCGACCCGTGCCTTAGGATTAGTTATTTCTATTTCCGATGGGACCGGGAAGGGAATAAAATCAGCGGGTAGGTGTCACCTTGACGTGGGTGGAAGTCATCCGGTCGAGCACTGATACTCCCTAAACCCAATGTAAGTTTTTCTATTTGACTTGCTCCCCCGCCGTGTGATTCGAACGAGAAGGATAAGAGGATTGTGGGATTGGACGTGATAGGTTAGGGATGACTATATTGCTGGGAGCGAACTCCAGGTCTAATATGAAGCGCAATGGATACAAGTTATGCCTTAGAATGAAAGAGAATCCAATCAGCTTTGTTACGAACAAGGAAGATATAAGTAATGCAACTAGAATATCAGGGAGGAGTCCGATACCTGGTCAGGAGAAACGATGGCGGCATGCAAACACATGCAAGTCGGACGGAAGTGGGTTTCAGGGAGGACGGGTGAGAAAGCGTTAAGAACCTGCCCTTGGGAGGGGAACACCACGGAAACGGCTTGCTAATACCGTAGGCTGAGGACAAAAGGAGGAATCCGCCCGAGGAGGGGCTTGAGTTATTAGTAGTGGGAGGTAATAGCTTACAAGGCGATGAAATCGAGCTGGTTCCGAGAGGATGCAGCCACACTGGGACGAGACACGGCCAGACTTCCTTTACGGGACGGCGAGCAGTGGGGAATTTTCGCAATGGGCGAAAGCCTGAGGAGAGCAATGCCGCGTTGGAGGTAGAAGGGCCCACGGTCGTGAACTTTGTCTCGGGAGAAGAAACAATGACGGTATCTGAGGAAAATAAGCATCGGCTAACTCTGTGCCAGCAGCCGGGTAAGACAGAGGATGCAAAGCGTTATCGGAATGATGGGCGGGTTTTTAAAGAGTCTGTAGGGTGGCTGTTCAAGTCCGCCGTCAAATCCCAGGCTCAACCCGGGACAGCGGTGGAAACTACCAAGATGGAGTACGGTAGGGCAGAGGGAATTCCGGTGGAGCGGTTGAAATGCCGTAGAGTCGGAAAGAAACAACGGCGAAAGCACTTGCTGGCGACACTGACAGAGAGACGAACGCGAGGGGAGCAAATGGGATTTAGGATACCCCGTAGTCCTAGCCGGTAAACGACTGGATTACTAGGCGCGTGCGTATCGACCCGGCAGTGCTGTGGCGAACGCGTTAAGTATCCCGCATGGGGAGTACGGTGCGCAAGAATGAAACTCAAAGAATGACGGGGGCCGCACAATCGGGGTGGAGCAGTGGTTTCATTCGATGCAAAGCGAAGACTTACAGGGCTTGACATGCGTGTACTCCTCTTGAAAGAGAGGGGGCCTCGGAACGCGGAAAAGGTGGGGCATGGCGGTAGTCAGCTCGGCGTAAGGTGTTGGTGTTTTAAGTCCCGCAACGAGCGCAACCCTCGGTTATTGCCACCATTGAGTTGGAACCGAACAGACTGGCCGGTGGATAAGGCCGGAGGGAAGGGGGGATTGACGTCAAGATATGCCCCTTATGCCCCGGGCGACAACACGGCTACAAATGGGCCGGGACAAAGGGTCGCGATCCAGCGAGGGTGAAGCTAACCCAAAAACCCGTCCCAGTTCGGATTGCAGGCTGCAACCTCGCCTGCAGGAAGGCCGGAATAGCTAGTAAGCGCCGGTCAGCCATACGGCGGTGAATTCGTTTCCCGGGCCTTGTACACACCGCCCGCAAACACTATGGGAGCTGGCCCATGCCACGAAGTCGTGACCTATAAACGCAAGGAGGGGGAGGCCGAAGGGGGCTAGTGGACTGAGTGAAAGTCGTACAGGTAGCAGTCCGGAAGGTGCGGCTGGACACACTCCTTTTCAGGGAGAGCTAAGCCTTATGCTTGTGTGTATTTTGGTTTGGACATGCTCACACCAAAAAGAAGCGAGCTACGTCTGGCTAGCTTGGATATGGAAGCTTCTTCCGTTTCTTCGCGGTTGAAGTAAGACCAAGTCATGAGCTTATTATCCTCGTGGAACAAGTTAGTTGATTGGATCCCTGTTTAGTCCCCATGTCCCTCCCGTGTGGCGACCTGGGCCGTAAAACGAGGGAAAGAGAAGGGTGGGTTTTTTCTACGCTTGTGCTAGAAGCCTCCACTGGGAGGCCCACCCGAAGGGCTATTAGCTCAGTGGTAGAGCGCGCCTTATATTGCGTCGTTGTGCCGGCTGTGAGGGATCCTCCGCCCAGGGATGTTCAATGTGTCATCAGCGCCTGACCGGAGAGATGGATATCCAAGGCACATTAGCATGGCGGTACGCCTCCTGTTCGAATCGGAGTTGAAACCAAAAATTCTCCTCAGGAGGATAGATGGGGCGATGAAGTGTAGATCCAATGAGAGCTAAACTTTCTATTCACTCTTGGGCTCGGGGCGGTCCGGGGGGACCACACGGTCCTTATTCCGAGAAGCCATCACATCCCTGATCAGGTCTGACAGCTACTCTCGAGCACAGGTTTAGGTTCGGCCTCAATGGGAAAAATGGAGGCACTACAAGCGGGAAAATGGTAGCCCCTAACAAAGCATCTCACAGACCCAGAACCTACGAGATCGACCTTTTATTTGGGGTGACGGAGGCGATCGTTACATTCAGAGCCTTTTTTTATGCGTTCCCGGAGGTCGGGAGAAAGCAGCAATCATAGGATTTCCCTTAACCTCCCTTCCGAAAGGAAGAACGTGAAATTCTTTTCCTGTCCGCAGGGACACAGGAGATTGGATCTAGCATAAGAAGAATGCGTGGTATAACTAACTCACTCTGGGTATGCGACCCACACCCACCACACTAAGTCACTACGAGCGCCCCGATCAGGGCAACATGGATAGGTCTTGTATAATATCTGATCGAAAATGGAGCCGGTTTGAAAAAAAGGATCTAGAGTGTTAGGTTGGGCGGGAGGGTCTTAACGCTTCTTTTCTTCCATCGGAGTATTTCAAAGGACTTGTCAGTAAGGAGAAGGGGACAAGCCACGAACAGGGCAGTACACAACGGAGAGTGTATGCTGCGTTCGGGAAAGGATGAATCGCTCCCGAAAAAGATATATTGATTCTCTCTCAATGGTTGGATCGTAGGTGCGCTGATACTTCACGGGCGAGGTCTCTGGTTCAAGTCCAGGATTGGACCAGCTGCGGCCAGGGAAAAGAATAGAAGAGCATCTGATCTTCATGCATACTCCAATTGGCTCGGGGGGATATAGACAGTTGGTTAGAAGCTCGCTATTGCATGGGTCGTTGCGATTAGGGTGGAGTTTTAATTGTCCAGGCGGTAATGATGTATCTTGTACATGAACGGTGGTCACTTTTTCTAAGTTAAGGGGAAGAGGACGAAAACATGCACTGAAAGACTCTACTGAGACAAAAGGATGGGCTGTCAGGAACGGTAGAGGAGGTAGAGATGGGGAGTTGGTCAGATCTAGTATGAGTACAGGGACGATAGTGGAGTGGCGGCTCTCCTAGGGTTCCCTCATCGAGTGATCCTGGGGAAGGTGCTCAAGTGGCCTTGCGAATGCTTGAGCCACTATCTCCCTCAACCCTTTGAGGCGGAAATGGTGGCAAAAGGAAGGAAAAATGCCATGACCGACCCCATCTCTACACCATAGGAAATACGAGATCACCCCAAGGGAGCCTTCGGCATCCAGGGGTAACGGACCGGACCATAGACCATGTTCAATAAGTGGAACGCAGTAGCTGTCCGCTCTGTTGGGCAGTAAGGGTTTCGGAGGGAACAGAGGCAGAGAGGAGAAGCAAACAAGAAGGAAGAGAAAAAAAGACTTTTTTTTTGAGAAGAGAGAGGCAAAGAAGAAGGGCAATCACTCGTTCTTAAAACCAGCATCTTAAGACCAAAGAGTCGGGGCGGAAAAAGGGGGAGAGCTATCCGTTCCTGGTCTCCTGTAGCTGGATTCTCGAACCACAAGGAATCCTTAGAATGGGATTCCAATCAGCACCTTTTGAGATTTGAGAAGAGTGTGTTTTGGGTTTGTGTGTGTTGCTCTTTGGAGAGCACCAGTACGATGAAAGTTGTAAGCTGTGTTCGGGGGGGAGTTCATTGTCGATCGTTGGCTCTATGGTAGTATAGTCGGGGCGGCCTGAGAGGCGGTGGTTTACCCGGTGGCGGATGTCAGCCGGTCAGAGCGATTATCTACGACGTGAGATCCTTAGTTATTATCTTCTATACTGAGATATAAACCATGATACCAACTTTGATTTGCGATCTCGCTATTACCTCTGACTAAAAAAAGTCATCGTCTCGATGACGTCGGTTGATTAGAAGACAAATTTGGGTTCCTTTAGGAACTGTACGTGCACCTTTTGATGCATACGGTTCAAAAAATGCGAAAAAAGAATCCAATGTGTCGCTTCCAGTTCTATTTTTTTTTTTCTGTAATAGTTTTTTTTTTGTCTAATAAGCTTCCATTTTTAAAGACATGATGATTGAGTTTTGCTTTCTTACCTATAAAAAAAGATTTACTGAACTTATGAAATTGAATGAACAAATCTCCTCTCATTGATGTATTGTGTCATCGCATTCAAAATCACGATGTATTTTCTGTTTCTGATGGCCTTTTCAATTCTTTAGGTGTCATGTTCTACTCCTTGAAAATATCTTTCCGAATTCCTTTGCCCATATAGGGCAACTGGTCTCAGTACCACTTCTTTTTGTTACGACTTTTTTTTTTCAATTCGTTTTCATGCCTTTCCCCCATCATTCGATGTACCATCATATACTATTTCCGTTGGTTATTGGTTGGACTTTTTGAAATCACTCCTATACTAAGGATAAGAATCGTTTAGATACAAGCGGTAATCGTACATTACATTGATTACCAATTGGTAATTTTCTGAACGGAGCCTGGATACTTTATTACTTGTATTTATTT
>PYDT01000581.1:0-14988 GCA_004837865.1 Musa balbisiana
TTAGAACTAAACATTCGGTTTAGAACTCGTTTTAGAACTCGTTTTAGAACTAAACTATTGGATGACCCTCTTGTTTTTCTTTTGCACTTTTAGAAGTTCGTTTTTACTTTTCTAATTATTTTTTTGAGTTCCTTATATATGGGTTCAACAAAAAGAATGGTGGTTGGTTTGGTCGTGGGGAGCTACCGAGAAGGATTGTGTCCGTTTCCATTCCCAAACGGGTAAACCTAAAATTTTCTTTTTTTCCTTTTTTTTTCATGATCCCATATGAGATCGTATTTTAGATCTTCGCCAGGTTTTTTAAACGAACAGGAAATAAAATCTTTATCTGAATACCTCGTTAACCATCTTGGGAAATTCTGTTTCTGATAATGGAAACCATTATATGTGCATTTTAACATGTATTTCGTTGGTCTGTTATTCCAGTCCTTCAATCCTCATACCACTGGGAATTGGAATAAAACCATACGTCCAATATTTTTAGCTTCTGGTTATCATGAAGGCACTACAATGTTTTTTCTACATCAAAAAGATTGGGTTATCAGCATTCAAACCTCTTATTTCTTGAGCAAAGATAATGCTATCCCAACTTCTGATATTGTTATCCGTTTCTCTTCCTCTTTTTTTTTTTCTCCTGTCTTTTTTTTCCAGTGTTTGTCTCTTCCTCTTCCTCCTCAAGTTCGGAAGTTTCGGATTCTCGGTTTCCCCCCACGGAATTCCTAAAATCAGATTAATGATTCGATATCTATATCAGTCAAAAAGAAAAAAAATAATCTATCAACCTCTAAAGAATATTCCAAAAAGTATTCGTATTTTCCTCTAGTTTCGAGTGGTGGGGGTTTGGTCCAAAAAAAGCTTGTGTTTGGTACTTGACCATTGTTTGAAATATTTCCCCAATAATTCTGTTTTCCGTCTTTGAGCCTGCATGTGAATCCTTGTTATACCCCGATTTAAAATCTGGTTGTTGCGAATGGCTCTCGTTCAAAGCCACCTCTTCTGCTTCTGCTTGATCATATTTGTGTTATATCGTATCCTGATCCGGATTGTTAGCATAGAGATACCACCCTTTCGCTTTTCTTAACTACATTTCCATAATGCTTCCTTCTGTTCTTCTCCATTTTCTATCCAGTTCCTTCTAAATCAATCGGTCCTTTGTATGACCGTCGCAGGAACCTTTTTACTGATTTCTCGATTCCATGGATTTTTTTTTCAGTTGGTTGTTTGATCATTTGGCTTGGTTGTAATTATTCGAATAAAATCTCAAGATTTGCTTTACTTTCGATTAAATTCTTCTTCTTCTTCCAATAACTAAGAAGATTCTCGATTGACGTTAAAAATTAAAAATATAATTAAATGTGAATTGTCTCATCAAGCGATTCTTTCATGTTCAAATTCTCGGAATTTTAGAAATAGAAGAGTGCCCGCATGATCTTATTTATCCAAACCGTTTTCTATGGAATCTACATCGTCTCTTCTTTAGACGTAATTACATCATTTTAAATTAATTAAATCCTTTGTGGAGTAATTAAATCATTCATGATTTGTTTTTAAAAAAATTTGGTTTTTTTGAATAGAATTTTTTTTATTGTTCCACTCTACGGTCCGTTCAAAAAAGGATCATAACGCTTTTGGCAAGTATTCTGCGTCATTCTCATCGGTGCTATCTGGTCCTTTTTCAAGTATATCTAGAGCAAGAGATATCCTTTCTTCTTCTTCTCTTCTTCTTCTTCTTCTACTGGATTTTGGTGTTATTCGACTTATCATTCATTGCTCAAGTTGTATTTTTGTTTGCTCATGGGTAAAACCCAATAATCATATGGTCTTCATGGGGAATACGTATGGTTTTTCTGTCATGTACAAAGACATGTGCGTTCTATCATTTCCGAAAAATGTTGATAACTAGGCGGATATGTAAAAGATTTATTTGTTTTTCCATCCCTTGAACACGTATAAAAAAACTATTGTGACATTTCATTTTGTACCTATTTTCAAATCGATTATTGTTTATTATCGCAAATGGACGAATTCCACCGCTTATAACGAAAAGAAAAGTTACAATAGGTTTTTCAAGTCAAGCCGAAAAAGTCTTTCCATTTTTCTCTTCTTCAAGTCTTCCCACATTCCCAATTATCTTGATAGGTATCAAGATAAGAATCTCGAAACTGGGCTATCTTTATCGCATGTGGTCCTTTAAAGTGAAAGTGGAAATTCAGCTTGTTTTCCTTTCCAGTCACTTCGATCTCTTCCGTTCATCTATTTTGTCCGGTCCTCCTTTTCTGCCGAATAAAGGGAAGGGTCTTTTTCGGTGGATCCCTCGTTGTTCTGTTTAGTCCTCCTTCCTTTCGGAAGTTGTTTCTACATCGGGGCTTTCTTCCTCACTTTCTACTCCTTTCTTCTCCTCCACTTCTACATCGCTTTCTTCCTCACTTTCTCCCCTTTCTTCCTTTTTCTGACTTTTCTGGGGGACTTTTCTGACTTTTCTGAGGTTTTCTTTCAGTTTCTTAGTGACATAGGCGACCGGATTCTGCCAAATAGTAGACACAGGTGATAATAAAGATACTAAAATTCGAGCCATAGAATTTCCTCAATTCTGACACAAGGTACCTATTGATTTAGGCAAGGTACCTATTCTTGTTGTTGTTTTGTTTTATATTTAATCGACTAGAAGCTTTTGGCCGTATCCAGAATAAACCAATCCAACCCATTTCAAGAAAATTGTTTGGGGTTGGTAACGTCATGTGTGTTTCCACCAAGCTCTTATGCATAAAACGAGCTGGTTGTTACAATACATCTTGTTGTGGTCGAAACATAAATGTTGACATCTTGGCTAACGTTTGGAACTTGGTAATGAAATGGGTGAATAATTGAAAAATGAATATTCAGAAATACACATTGAATGCTGAATTACGCATTGAATTTCTGTATAGACCCATAATCAAAAGTTGGGGGGGGGTGGGAAGTGTTCCCGAAAAATGAAACAAAGATCGGTAGAACTAGAGGCAGTTATTGTATAGGCGACCCAATGCTAGATGCAGAGCGCATAATAGATCGATATTCACAGCTGACTGGCCCGTATAAAACCAGTTTTGCTGATACCTCCTCTCGTTCCTCTTCTATAAACCCTAGCTCGAGAAGGAAGAGATAAAGTGCCCTATGGAGAATGTGGTTCTAACTCCAATAGAGTCCGCCCAAACGACCGAATTTTGTATCTTCATGCATAAGTATAATAAATTAACCCTTAGAAAAGATTTAAAAATCAGCACAAACCCCCTTTTTCTTTTTATTACATTTGTTGATTATTAAAAGGATAGGTTCCCGTGATGTGATATGAAGTCAGATCTCAGGGAGGGTTGTTACCTAATTGGGTTTGTGACAATTTGGAAAGGCATATCTGGCGACAAGGAAGATAAGGCTGATTACGCTGTTTAAAATCATTTCTACATATTAGTATTAGAAAAGGACTTTTTATAGGCGAATAAAGGTCATTGTTATCTTGATCTGTTCATCAATTGCTTCTTGATTTCTTCATCGTTGTAAATGGATCATTTAATGTTTTTTTAAAAAGTTGTGATTAACCTGAGAAAATGGTAACCATTATATTGCAAGTATCTATGTATATTTTCAATGAAAGCATTTCATAAAAATAATGTGATTAGCGTATTAGCGGGTATGTTTTCTTTGAAGTATCTGCCAAATAATGGGTTTGTAATTCCGGTTTTTGCATGCTAGGCTGGAACTATTTTCTTCTGTCTTTGTGTTCCTTCTATTGATCCCTTAATTGTGATGTCTTACAGCAAGAACCTTTCATTTTTTTCTAGGAGTAATGAATCTGTCCAATTAATAGACGAATTTGAATGGTCGATTCGTGATATAATTGATTATTTTGTTTTGAACTTTGCAATTTTCATTTGGTTCAGGTACTTTCCCTACTCAATTCAAAAGAAATTTGGGTCACTTTTTCAAGGTTCTTCAGGTATTCGTTTTGAAACTAGGAACTGTTCGTTTTGAAACTAGAATATTCGTGTTAGACCTAGAACTATTCGGTTCGAATCGTTGAGAACTCGTTTTAGAACTAGAACATTTGAGACCCTTTGTTTTTCTTTGGAAACTTTTAAGAGTTCTTTTTTACTTTCTAATTATTTTTTGAGTTCCTTAGATATGGGTTCAAAAGAAGGTGGGTTTCAGGGGTGCGAACAAAAAGGGAGTTCCGTTCCCTTCCCAACTGTTAAAAACTAAAATTTGCTTTGTTTCCTTTTTTTGGCTTGGAATCTCCATGATGAGATAGTATTTTCGATCTCGCCAAGGTTTAAACGAAAAGGAAATAAAAATCTTATCTGAATACCATCGTTAACCAATCTTGGGAAATTCGTTTTTCGAAATGGAACACCATATCGTGCATATTTCAACATTGTATTTTCTCTATCAATTCCTTCAATACTCTACAACTCGGCGAATTGGAATAATAAATACGTCCAATATTTTAGCGATTATCAATGAAGGCAATACAATGTTTTTTCTAAAAAAAGATTTGGGTTATCAGCATCAAACCTATTATTGCTTGAGAAATATAGCATCCCAAATTTCTTGATATTGTATCCTTTCATCTTCCTCATTTTTTTGTTTCTCCTCGTCGTTTTTTTTCCAGTGTTTGTCCTCTTCCTCTCCTACCTCAAAAGTGGAAGTTCGGATCTGGGTTTCCCCCCCGGAATTCCTCAAATAAGATTAATTAGGCGATATCTATATCTATCAAAAAAAAGAAAAAAAAAAAAAAGTCTATCAAAAAAGAACAAAAGACTTGTCTCTTCCCGCTCCAAAAAAGCGGGGAGATGAACATTTGTTGAAATATTTCCCAAATAATGTTTTACGTCTTGGAGCACGAAGGAGCCTTGGATTATTACCCGATTAAAATCTGGTTGTTGCGAATAACGTATCAAAAGCCCTTTTGCTTCTGCTTGATCATATATCGTATCGTACCGGATAAGGATGTTACAGGATAGACACCACCGTTTCACATTTTCGGAACTAATTCATTATATTCCTTCTGTCTTCTCAATTTTTGATCCAGGCCTTCTAATCATCGGTCAATTGTCGACCGTTCGTAGGAACTTTACTGATATTTTTATTCCAATGGATTTTTTTAAGTGTGTTGATTCATTGGGATGGTTGTAATTATGGAGAATTACAAATCCAAGGATTTTTGCTTTACTTTCTGAATTAATCTTCTTTCCTTCATTCAATAAAAATAAAGAATGATATCGATTGACGTTAAGCAATTAAACAATATAATGAAAATGATGTTTTCTCAAGCGGATTCTTGCATGTCAAATCTCGGCCTTTTTAGAAATAGGAAAGGACCATGAAATCTTATTTATCCAAAACTTTCTATGGAATCTACAGCTTCTCTATTATGTAGAGTAATTTAAAGACATTGTAGAAGTAATTAAATCATTGTGAAGTAATGATAAAACATCATGATTGTATGGGATAGAATTTTTTTGTATTGTTCCACGATACGGTCCGTTCAAAAAAAGGATCATACGCTGTGGCAAGTTTATGATGCATTTCATCGTTGCATATTGGTCTTTTTTCAAATGTATAATCTAGCGCAAGAGCTATCCTTCTTCTTCTTCTTCTTCTCTTTTCTTCTAGAGTTTTTATTCGACTTATCAATCATTGGCTCAAGTTGTATGTTTTTTGTCATTGGTTAGAAACTTTCAATAATAATAGAGGTCGTTAATGGGAAAATTGTGCTGTTCATGTACAAAGACATTGCTGCTGATCATTTCGAAAAGTGGGATAATAAACTAGGCGGCTATGGAAAAAGATATTATTTGTTTTTCCAATCAATTGAACAGTATATAAAATTAAAATATTGGACATTTCATTTTGTACACTATTTGCAAATCGATTATTTTTAATAGCGCATGGACGATTCAACGCTTATAATCGAAAAGAAAAGTACAATCTAGGGTTTCAAAGAAAGCAGACAAAAGTCTTTTCCTTTTATCGTCTTAAGTTTCCAATTCACCAATTTATCTGATAGGTATCAGTAAGAATCTTAGTAAACTGGGCTATCTTTATCGATGTGTCTTTAAAGGGAAAGTGGAATTCAGCTTTGTTTTTATTCCATTCACTCGGATCTCTTATCGTTAATATATTTTGTCAGGAATCCTTTTCTCCGAAAAAGGGAAGGGTCTTTTCGGGGGATCCCTCTTGTTTGTGAGGTCTCTTCTTTCGGAAGTTGTGTTACTCGCTTTCTTCCTCACTTTCTACATCGCTTTCTTCTCACTTTATACTCGCTTCTCGCACTTTTCTCCACTTTCTCTTTATGACTTTTCTGACTTCGACTTTTGGGTTCTTTCCGGTTCGTTAGTGAACAATAGGCGACGGAATCTGCCCTAACTAGTAAAACAGGTGATATAAAATACGAGAAATACTAAAAATTCGAGCCATAGAATTTCTCAACTGGACACAAGGTACCTCTTAGATTTAGCAAGGTACCTATAGATTTAGACGAATAGAAGATTTTGCCGTATCCAGAATAATACAATCAAAACATTCTCATGAAGAAAATGAACCAATTAACCAACCAATAAACTAATTGTTACAAAACATCTGTGTTGCATCGAAAATATACATGTTGACTAATTGGCAACGTGAATTGGTAAAATGAAATGGTGAATAATGAAAAATGAGATATCAGACAAATACAACATGAATGCTGAGATTACGAATGGAATTTCTGGTAGGAGACCATAATCAAAACGTTTTTGTGATTGTTCAGCAGACTGAAAACAAAAGATAGGGTCGAACTAGGACAGTTATGTATGAGGTATCTACCCAAGCGAGATGCAGAGGAGCAAATAGATCGATATGAACATCATGGATGTCCCGTAATAACACCAGGTTGCCTGATCCCTCATTCTCGGTTCCTTCGTCATACCCGAGCTCGAAGAAGGAAGAGATAGAGGGCCATGGAGAATGTGGTCAGAGAAAGCCATAATGAGTCCGACCAAAACACGACCGAATTTATTAGCTTCCAGGCATAAGTATAATTAAATTACCCAGTAGTACAGATTTAACAATTCATCACAAACCCCATTTTTCTTTATATTCCAATTCTTGATTATATATGATGAGTCTAAGTTCCATATATCGAAACGGGATCGACATAAATGACATCTCTTATCCCCAATACACCAACGGGATATTACTGAATGGAATGGGATATGATGACTACTAATGAAAATAGAGCCACTTGAGGTTCCCTAGAATGAGGCATGGAACCCGGAGCCACTACGAAGCCGGAGAGAGTTCCGGGAGTTCCGAAGGAAGCTTTCGGAACCTCTAGTGTTAATGGGTTGCGACGGGGGTGTGAACTCTATAGGTAGAATCTCCCGTTTGTTCCTCAGAGCTCAGTGGTAGAGCGTCGCGGCTGTAACTGACTGGTGTAGTGTTCGGAATCCTACTCGGGGAGATTTGATAATATTAATTAAAGAATGAAGAATGGAGAAGGGATCGCTTTGACCGTTAGGAGTAGGTAACCCGTTCGCTTGTCTTTGTTTCTATTGATTATCTCTCCATCGATTACATTCGTTCTACGATATTGAGAATTCGCCGTCACACTCGGCGCGGTGATCCGGGCTTAATCCCTGTAAATAGCCAATTCAGAATTCTCAGATGATGCTACTAGCCGTTGGCATCAAGATGCAGTCATCGATTTTCCAGATAGCCACAAATTACCGCGAGCAAACATATTACTTGGACGAGGACACGCATTTTTTGCTATGGCTACTAGACTGTATTGACTCTGCTATTCTGCCCAAGCCTGGCTGAGGAAGGAAGTTACGGGGAGTAAAAACACAAAAATGCTGATTACCCGGTCTTGGTTACTATATGTAATGATCGAATCTTCACGATAAATAAAAAGAAAAAGTAAGGCCCATTCCATTTCGACAAAAGGGAAGGTGGTGGAGAGGAGGGATTCGAACCCCAGACCCGTGGTAGTAGACACGGGGCTCAAGCCTATAGTGACAGGCCCCACCCCGTCTCCACTGGATGTTCCGGGAGTACCCTTCAAAAAGGAACCTTTCTCTCCTCAGCCAAGCCATTTCATCGGGTTAAGCAGATGTGAAGCGCGTTTTCTCTTATCTTAAGCAATAGAACAGTCGTTCCGGGGTGAAGTGATGAGAGAAGAGATGTCATAATTGGGGTTTGAATAAGACGACCTTGCATTTTTCTTTTTATCTTCATAGTTCCAAATATGGAAAAAGTAAATAAGGGGGTGTTAAGCTTTTTACATTCTGGCGTTCGAGCATTTTCGAGGACCTCCCTACAGTATCGTCCCGCAGTAGAGTGTACCAAAAGTCGGGCTGGATGGTGTGGTTCCTCTACGCCTAGGACCACCAGGAAATCGAACAACCATGAACGAGAAAGGCATGAGAGAAAAGCTATGGCTAGTGATGTGAGGCCCCAATTCTTGAATGGAAGGCGACACCAAAGGACCGATGCCCTTCAATCCCTTGGTAGATAGAGAGGGAGGCCAGAGCTTTTGGTTTTTAAGTTGTCAAAACAGTTGAAAAATGAAATGATGGCGCGTGCATGATCGAAATGATAGGTCGTGTAGGAACAAGGTCTTCAAAATCTATCGGTCTGGTCGGATGCCTAGGCTGCTACATCAAATGCACTTCAAGTGGACACCTATCGTAAGGATAACGGCTCGTCTCGCAGGTGACATTTATTTGGAGTATCAAACTTCTGTAGCTCCATTTCACCGCGAGGCGACAGAGATACGCGCTGTATCGGCTGTGCTACCGGGGGCTCTGGGAAGTCGGATAAGAGAGCACTCATCTTGGGGTGGGCTTGCTAATTAGAGGCCTTTCTCAGCAGGTATCCGCTACCGACTGGACTACCCGCAGTTTACCGTGGGGCCCGATAACTGGTACACAGAGGTGCGTTCCAGTCCTCTCGTACTAGGAAAGGTCATCTCAATGATCTAAGACCGCAACGGATATGGACCGAACTGTCTCACGACGTTCTGAACCCAGCTCACGTAGAGCTTTAAGTGGCGAAACAGCCAACCATGGAACATAATACTAGCCCAAGGTGGCGACAGAGCCGACATCGAGGGTTGCCCAAAACCTTCCCGTCGATGTGAAATCTTGGGGAAGATACCGTTATCCTAGAGGAACTTTTATACCGTTTGAGAGACGCCCTTACAATCGGCAACGTCGGATCATAAGGCGACTTCGTCCTGCTCGAAGGGTGTGTCTGCAGTTCAATCTCCCTCTGCCTTGGCACTCGAGGGCCAATCTCCGTACGGCACGAGGAAACCTTTGCAGCCTCCGTTAACTTTGGGAGGACATACGCCCATAGGAAAACGGTTCTACCTGAGACTGTCCCTGGCCAGTAGTCGACAAAAGTGTAGCACCTCTACTCGCGTTCCAGCTGGATAGTCATGATGGCTCGGGCCCCCCAGGAAGGAGCATTCTTCGCCTTCCACCTAGCGAGAAGGAAAGCCACAAGCCAATCCAGTGAACAGTAAAGCTTCATAGGGTCTTCTGTCCAGGTGCGGGTAGTCCGCATCTCCACAGACATGTCTATTTCCAGAGGCATGCTCCGAGACAGTGACCAGAGCGTTACGCCTTTCGTGCGGCTCGGAATTACCCGACAAGGAATTTCGCTAACTTTAGGGAGCCGTTATAGTTAGGCCGCCGTTCACCGGGGCTTCGGTCGACGGATACTCCTGTCATTCAGGTCACCAACTCCTGACCTTCCGGGCACTGGGCAGGCGTCCAGGCTCCCCATACATGGTATTACGACTTTGCGGAGAACCTGTGTTTTTGGTAAAACGTCGCCCGGGCTGGTCATGCGACCCCCTTGGA
The DNA here is from genome assembly GCA_004837865.1 of Musa balbisiana. Lineage (NCBI taxonomy): Eukaryota > Viridiplantae > Streptophyta > Magnoliopsida > Zingiberales > Musaceae > Musa > Musa balbisiana. The sequence continues at coordinate 9,885 of PYDT01000581.1, forward strand.
GGAGGCAACACTGCTCGAAGTTACGGGGATATTGTGCAGATCACGTAGAGAGAGTTGTCTCGCGACATAGGTATTCTATACCTACCACCTGTGTCGGTTTCGGTCAGGTACCCTTTGTTGAAGTCGTTACGAGTTTTCTGGGGTATGGCCATGGCTTACTCCGCGCACGAGCGCCACGGCGTACTCGGACATTGGCTGAGGCATTTCCTACCCATTCTTACCTGAAAAAGCAAGGACTTGCGTCCTTGAACGAAACCATCCTTCGGCTACCTAGCCTTTCCTCGGCCCTCGGGCCAACAAGGGGTAGTACCGGAATATTCACCGTTGTCCATCGAATAGCCGTTTCGTCTGATCTTGGCCCTGACTCACCCTCCGTGGACAACCTTGCGGGGAACCCTTAGGTTTTCGGGGCATTGGATTCTACCAAATGTTTGCGTTACTCAGCCGAACATTTCACTTCCGCTTCGTCACACCTGCTTGCGCAGGTGCTTCGCTTAAGGCGGCGGAAAACGCTCCCCTACGATGCATTTTGACATCCCACAGCTTCGGCAGATCGCTTAGCCCCGTTCATCTGCGGCGCAAGAGCGCTCGATCAGTGAGTATTACGAACTCTTCAAGGGTGCTGCTTTCTAGGAAACCTCCTGGCTGTCTCGCACCCCTACTCCTTTTACACTGAGCGGTCATTTAGGGCGCCTTAGCTGGTGATCCGGGTGTTTCCCTCTCGACGATGACGCTTCTCACCCATCCGTCTCACTGGCCGACCTTGATCCCTCTTATTTTTGGGGTCATATCTAGTATTTAAGAGTTTGCCTCGATTGTACGCTCTCGCGGCCCGCCCGACAGTGCTTTACCCCTAGATGTCAGTCAACTGCGCGCATCAACGCATTTCGGGGAGAACCAGCAGCTTGGGTTCGAGGGCATCACACCTAACCACAAGTCCATCCGCTGATTCTTCAAAATCAGCCAGGTTCGGACCTACCGTTTCACCTCAAGGTATCCTGGTCATGGAAGATCCCCCAGGTTTCGGGTCAATAAGCAGTGACAATTCGCCCTATGAAGACTCGCTTTCGCTACGGCCCGGTGGGTTCCCTTAACCAAGCCAGCCTATGAGTCGCCGGTCATTCGTCAAACAGGCAAGCGGTCGAACTCACCTTCTCCTCCCACGCTTGGAGCTCACGTTTCATGTCATTTTCATCCCCGATGGGGGTTCTTTTCACCTTTCCTCACGGTACTACTTCGCTATCGGTCACCAGGCGTATTTAGCCTTGCAAGGTGGTCTTTGCTGATTCACACGATTCCACGTGCCCATGCTACTCGGGTCCAGGGGTAAGCTATGATGCTTCGGCTACTGGCCTTTCGCATCGAGGGTGCAGCATTCTTCCACCGCTTCGCTAGCAGCACGACGCCTGTATTGCTCTCCCACAACCCGTTTTTCACGGTTTAGGCTCTCCCATTGCTCGCCGCTACTAAGGGGACGCGCTTTTGCTCTTTTCCTCTGGCTACTAAGAGTTTCAGTTCGCAGGTGTCTCTTGTGGCCCCTGGGATTCAGCCGCAGTTCGAACGGACTATTCGGGAATTCGGATCTATGACTTATTTTCAACTCCACGAAGCATTAGTCTTGCTACGCTTCCTGGCTTGGGTGCTAGGTATCCAAACGTAAGCCTTTTCCCGTTGAACTGCATAACGTAGCAGGCCATCCTAAGGTGCGCTAATAGAAGGCTTTTCAACTTCCATGAATGAGAAATCATAAAATCGAAATGCCGAATGGTGGTGCTATCATGTATCAGTAAGTTCACGGGCTGGAAGATAAGCGGATCGAACCGCGAAATCCGCCACAGGGTAAACCACCGCCCTATCAGGCATCGCCGATACTATACATGAGGCCACGATAGACAATAAACTCCCCCCCGAACCAGCTTACAAACTTCATAGTAACTTGTGCTCTCCAAAGAGCAAACTTTCTCAAAACTAAAAGTGCTGAGTGGAATCCACATTCTAAGGATTCTTGTGGTTCCCGGAGAATCCAGCTACAGCGAGCAACCAGGAAACGGGAGGCCTCTCCCCCTTTTCGCCCGCCGCTTTGCGTCTTAAGATGCGGTTTTAAGAACGAGTGATTGCCCTTCTACACCTTCTGCCCAACGGGAGAGCGGACAGCTCATGGTTACACTTATGAACAGGGTTATGGTCGTCCGTGACCCTGCTGCCGAAGGGTCCTTGGGGGTGATCCGCGTTCCTAATGGGGGGAGACGAGGTTTAGGGTGGTCAATGGATTTTCCTTCTTTGCAATTTCGCTCAAAGGGGTTGAAGGGAGATGTGCTCAGCTATTCCAAGGGCCAAACTTGATTCTTACCCAGGGACCCAGCTGAGGGAACCCCGCAGGAGAGCGACGACTCCACTACGTAATGTAACGATCATACTAGATCGACCAAGCGCCCAGCCTACCTCCTCTCGTTCTGACAGCCCATCCTTTGCTCAGTAGATAGAGCTTTCCAGTGCAGGTTCCGGTCTCTCCCCCTTACCCTTAGAAAAAGTGAGCCCCGGTAAGGTACAAGATACTATCATAACCGATGGACAATTAGACATCAAACACGTATCGCAACGACCCAATGCAAGAGCGGAGGATCTAACACAACTGAGCTATATCCCCCGAGCCACAGTTGGAGTATGGCAGGAAAGAGTCAGATGCTTCTTCTTATTCTTCCCGGCGCAGATGGGCCATCCGGGACTTGAACCGAGCTCGACCGTGCAAGTAAACATCGCCACCTACGATCCAACCCAATGGGAGAGAATCAAAGGATTCTTTTCCGGAGCTATCATCCGTCCCGAAACGCAGGAATAAACTCCCGTTGTACTGCGCTCTCAAGTGTGCTTGTTCCCCCTTTCCCTACCAGGACAAGTCCTTGTGAAATAAATCCGATGGGAAGAAAAAAGAAGGCGGTAAGAGGCCTCCGGCCCAACCATAGACACTCTAAGATCCTTTTTTCAAACCGGCTCCATTTCGGAGAGTCAAGAGATAGATAAATAGGGACACATCCCATTGCACTGATCGGGGGCGCCGTAGTGACTGAGGGGGTCGAAGACCAGACGTAGTATTATACAAGCAGTCTGTTATGGCTAGATCCAATTCCCTGGTCCCTGCGGAAAGGAAAAAAGAATTTCACGTTCTTCCTTTCTGGAAGGTGAGGATTAGAGGAACCTATTGATTGCTGCTTTCTCGACGCCGGGAAAGCATGAAAAAAACAGGCTCGAATGGTCGATCCCTCCGGCACCCCGAATGAAAGGGGCGATTCGTTAGTTCTTGGTATGTGAGATGCGGTGTTAGGTGCTCCATTTTCCCGTTTAGGGGCTCCATTTCCCATTGGGACGAAACCCGAGCCTAAACCTGTGCCGAGAGATAGCTGTCCATACACTGATAAGGGATGTAGGGATTCTCGAGAGAGAGGGCCGGGTGGTGCCCCCCCGGACCGCACCGGACAACGAGTGAATAGAAAGTTAGATCTACATTGGATTCTCAAGGAATCGCCCCATCAGCCTCCGAGGAGAGGTTTTTTTTTTTTTTTGGTTTCAACTCCGATTCGAACGGAGGGTACCCATGATAATGTATTTTATGCCTTGGATGATCCACATCTCGGGTCAGGCGCTGATGAGCACATTGAACTTCCATGTGGCTGAGGAGCCCTCCACAAGCCAGGCACAACGAAGCAATTATCAGGGGCGCGCTCTACCAATGAGCTTAATAGCCCGTCGTGTGGGCTCCCAGTGGGAGGGCATGCTATGCAAAAAGCGAGAAAAACCATCCCTCTCTTCCTGTTAGGTCCCCATGTCGCAACAAGGGAGGGACATGGCGGACGTACAAAGGGACCTATCAACTAACTGGTCGACTGGATAATAAGCTAGAGCTTGGTCTACTTCCGTCGAGAAACGAAGAAGACTGCCATATCCAAGCTTAGCTCAGACGTAGCTCGCTTACTTTTGGGGTGAAGCAGTGTCAAACCAAAATACCCAACAAGCATAAGCAGTAGCTCTCCCTGAAAAGGAGGTGATCCAGCCGCACCTTCCGTACGGCGACCTTGTTACGACTTCACTCCAGTCACTACCCGCCTTCGGCATCCCCCTCTTGCGGTTAAGTGTAACGACTTCGGGCATGGCCAGCCTCCCCTAGTGTGACGGGCGGTGTGTACAAGGCCCGGGAACGAATTCACCGCCGTATGGATGACGGAGATTACTAGCGATTCCGGCTTCATGCAGGCGGTGCAGGGCCTGCAATCCGCACCTGGAGGGACGGGTTTTTGGGGGTAGCCTCAACCCTCGCGGGATCGCGACCCTTTGTACCGGCATTGTAGCAAGTGTGTCGCCCAGGCATAAGGGGAATGATGACTTGACGTCATCCCCACTTCCTCCGGATTATCACCGGCCGTCTGTTCAGGGTTCCAAAATCAATGGTGGGCAATAAACCACGAGGGTTGCGCTCGTGGCGGCACTTAACCCAACACCTTACGGAACGAGCTGACGACAGCCCTGCACCCCTGTGTCCGCGTTCACGAAGGCACCCTCTCTTCAAGAGGATTCACCGGGCATGTCAAGCCCTGGTAAGGTTCTTCGCCTTGCATCGAATTAACAATGCCTCCACCGCTTGTGCGGGACCCCGTCAATTCCTTTGAGTCCTTCTGGGCGAACGTACTCCCCAGAGGGATACTTAACGCGTTAGCTACAGCACTGCACGGGTCCGATACGCACAGCGCCTAGTACAATCGTTTACGGCTAGGATACTGGGGATCTATCCCATTTGCTCCTAGCTTCGTCTCTCAGTGTCAGTGTAGGCCAGCAGAGGCTTTCCCGTTGGTGTTCTCCGAGCTCACGCATGTCACCGCACACCGGAAATCCCTCTGCCCCTACCGATACTCCCGCTTTGGTAGTTTACCCCGCCTGTCCAGGGTTGAGCCACTGGGATTGACGGCGGACTTGAAAAGCACCTACAGACGTGTACGCCCAACATTCCGGATAACGCTTGCATCCTCTGTCCATTTCAGTTGGAAAATGCAGTCGATGTTTGGGGTACTATAAAGTGATCAAGGGTAGTACTCATATTACAGGAGGAAACTTT
>PYDT01000179.1:0-100000 GCA_004837865.1 Musa balbisiana
TCCTCCGCCACCGTTGCTATCATTCGAAGTTTCCTCCGCCACTGCCGCTATCGTCTGAAACTTCCTCCATCACCGTCATCGTCTGAAACTTCCTTCATCACCACTGCACTCTTGTGCGACCCCGAGCCATAAACCCTAGTACAGCTTCTACCTCCACCATCGACGCTTCCTCTACTACTACCTTCGTCACCGACACAGGACCAAGGCATCCTTTGTCACCAACGGAAGGGTTCGACGACCTAGCCTTCGTGCGCAGTTACTTCCGCCATCTCTGGTCCCATGTGCCACTCCTTCCACCATCGAGGGAGACTACCACAACTTCCTCTGCCACCGATGGATATCTCTGAAGCTTCCTTCGCCCACAACATTGCTATCCACAACTTCCTCCGTTGCCGCTACTACGTCCACAACTTCCTCCGTTGCCGCTACTACGTCCACAACTTCCTCTGCCACCGATGGATATCTCTGAAGCTTCCTTCGCCCACAACATTGCTATCCACAACTTCCTCCGTTGCCGCTACTACGTCCACAACTTCCTCCGCCACCGTTGCTATCATTCGAAGTTTCCTCCGCCACTGCCGCTATCGTCTGAAACTTCCTCCATCACCGTCATCGTCTGAAACTTCCTTCATCACCACTGCACTCTTGTGCGACCCCGAGCCATAAACCCTAGTACAGCTTCTACCTCCACCATCGACGCTTCCTCTACTACTACCTTCGACACCGACACAGGACCAAGGCATCCTTTGTCACCAACGGAAGGGTTCGACGACCTAGCCTTCGTGCGCAGTTACTTCCGCCATCTCTGGTCCCATGTGCCACTCCTTCCACCATCGAGGGAGACTACCACAACTTCCTCCGTTGCCGCTACTACGTCCACAACTTCCTCTGCCACCGATGGATATCTCTGCTCTGAAGCTTCCTTCGCCCACGACATCGCTATCCACAACTTCCTCCGTTGCCGCTACTACGTCCACAACTTCCTCCGCCACCGTTGCTATCATTCGAAGTTTCCTCTGCCACTGCTACTATCGTCTGAAACTTCCTCCATCACCGTCATCGTCTGAAACTTCCTCCATCACCACTACCCTCTCCTTCCCCCACTTTCCACTATTGATGACTCTTTTCTCCCTCTCTAACTATTGTTAACAGTTCTTTTTTTTCCCTCTTACTATTGTTAATAGTAAATAATATATTGTTAACAGTAGATTGTTATCAAATGTATAAAGTAATCTTTATATAGATTGATAATATACTATTTAGATTTTAACACTACTAATCTATATCTATTTAAAACTATTATTAGGGATTCAGGATTAATGGAAAATGTATAAAGTAATTTAGAAGATTCTTCAAATAATTCAAGAAAGGATCTGGAAATATAATTTATCTAAAGGATCCTAAAGATTATAATGTAGTTACTTGCATCTTTTGTGATAAGACTACTAAAGGTGATGATTTTCATACAAAGTAGCATCAAGTAAGGAATTTCAAGAATGCATCAATCTGCAAGAAGTGTCCATCTGATGTAAAAGAAGAGTTATTAGCATATATGACTAAAAAAAGATACAAAGGAATAAATCTTAAGAGATTTTACCCGAAGATAATGTTGAACATATTAGAGATGATGATAAAGATTATTCTGAAAGTGTCAATGCATGTGAAAAAAGAGTATATAACAAAAAAGGAAAAAAATCATAGTTATTAAGAAGGGTAAAAAGGGACCGATAGACTTAAATATGTATCAAGAATCATAGAAGCAACAAGGACAAGCAAGAGCAAAATTAAGACAAACAAATATAAGTGATGTTTGTGATAAGTAAATAAAGGGGGATGAATAATTCAGCACATTGCTCGCTTCTTCTATCAGGCTAGTCTTTCTCTTAGTACTTATCGTTTAGATAGTTTTAAGGAGATGATTAAAGCTATTAGAATATATAATGAGGGATTAAAACCTCCAAGTTATCATGAGTTATGAGTTTCATTATTGAAAAGAGAGTTGGATTATAGAAATGACTTGTTAAAGGACAACAAAGAATCATAGGTAAAGTATGATTACTCTATTATGTCAGATGCTTAGACCGACAGGAGATATAGGAGTATAATTAATTTTATGATCAATTATTCTTTAGCAACCATGTTTATGAAGTCAAAAAATGCATCATCTTTTATAAAATTTGGAGAAAAGATATATAAGTTGCTTGATAAGTTTGTGGAAGAAATTAATGAATGAAATATCATTTAAGTTATAACCGACAATGGAAGCAACCGTATATAGCTGGTTAGATTTATCTTTTGAATTATTTAATTATTTAATTACTCTATGTCTTCAATTTAAATGGAAGAACTATGTGACTCCTAAGTCTTATTAATTCTATTATTCTTCGTCGTAGGTGATAGGGCATATTATGGATCATCCTACGGGGACCTAACCCCCGCCACATCAGCTAGAGCATAAGACCTCGGGAAGGAGACAGTGCCACGGCAGATGCACCGCTGGTTATCCGGGCGATAACGGTCATCTCCCCACATCGTCTGGCACTGCGCCAACCAGTCCCACAGAAACAAGGACTGTTCCGGGAAACCCGGGACAATGCCGCATGGCACTGTCCCACGTATCCCGGACAGCGAACACCCGAAGGTACATTCGCCGCTGATGGGGTCGACCGTACGACCGACCCCTAAGAATTACGATAAAAACCCCTCGCCAGCATCTGATAGGGGTATGAGAACATTAGCAGACCATTGACTCGAGCTTTGGAGGGGCCCAAGTCAGGATCATCCCCCATCCCAACCCAAGCCTGTGTGCAGGAATCCATGTTCAGCAAAGGCAGACGAGTTCAGGAAGAGGCGCATCCTTACCAGGTTCAACCTCGACCCGACCGACTGAGACCTTCGCCCTCAGGACAATCCTGGACGTCGCCAGTCAGACCAAGACATGTCAAACACGCGGTCACAGCTCGAGGTTCATGGAACGAACATTTTGGCGCTAAAAGGAGGGCCGATGTCGTAGGAACGTTTTGCAACCGACGAAGAAGCTCACCTCACCAAAGAACCACCAGCGATCTACAACGCCCATGGGCCCGGAGGGTAGCCGCCGGCCACTCAAATGGATGCAGGCGTCGTAACCTAGACGTTGGATCGCTACTGGCACCTATTCAACGACCCCGGGCTCTCCCCCCCTCGGAGATACTACGGGACCCTCGGTTGACTCGCCCGAGGCGTTCCTCAATCTCGCAAAGCAAGTGCAAACCTTGAACGGAATGATGCAGACAATCGCCCCACTTATTTAGCAGCTCCTGCAGTTAATAGCTCCTCCCCCGTCCCTACCCGCTTTCACCTCGAAGCCACCCAAAATCCCTCCAACCAACCTAGTGGCACAAAACCTGACCCACAACGAAATCGAGGAGCGGATCAGGGCGAGAGGTCTGAGAATGCCACCCGACCTAAGTGCGCCTACATCCCACCAGGTACCCCCGCCATATCCCGAGTCCGATACCCTGTCATCGGACTCGGTGGATGACTCATTTAGAGTCCAGCTATCTATAATGAACCATCGCTTGGACGTGTTCTAGCGAGAGTTCCTCAAGAAATCCAAGGTAAGCCCGTGCCGCTCAACTTCCGACTCCCGGCACTGGAGACCTACGACGGTGGTTCCGACCCAACGGAACACGTCACTGCGTTCCGAGCCCAGATGGCTCTCTATGCACCTCTGATGCCCTGATGTGCTAGGCATTTCCCACTACCTTAAGGGGGCCAGCGCGGACATGGTTCAGCCGACTGCAACCATCCTCGGTCTCAACCTTCGACCAACTTGCAAGAGAATTCGAACAAAACTTCTTGGCTAACATTCGACCCAAATCCTCCATGACCACGCTCCTCGCGTTGTCCCAAGGCGATGGCAAATCACTCTCTCAGTTCATCGCTCTCTTCGCCAACGAGATCCAAAGAGTCCCAAACGCTCACCCCTCCTTGGTCATACAAGAGTTTCTAATGGGTTTACGACCCTCAAGATTCTTCTGATCTCTAATCGAGAGGCCCCCCACGGAAGTCCCCGAGATGCTCCAGTGCGCCAACCAGTACATTGCAGCCGAGACTTTACTAGGTGAAAAGCGGGAACAACAACAAAAGGCCACGAATGGAGCAAGCCCAAGGAACGATCTCGGGCCCACCTACGACGCAACTCCGAAGGAGAATTGATCGCCCCAAGATGCCACACCCGAGGTCCCCTCTTCCAACCTTAAACGCTTCTTGCACTGAAATCTTTCTCCAAATAAGGGAGAAGGGACTCCTGCGAGAACCCAACCCAGTGAAAACTGCTCACAAAGATCGGTCTAAATATTGCAGGTTTCAGTGAGACTACGGTCACGATACAGAAGAGTGCCGCGACCTCTGGAACCAGATTGAGGAGCTAATCCAGAGAGGACATCTCGGGCGCTACCTTAGAAAACCGAGAGAAGCATCTCCATCGGCGGGCCGGCCTCCAAAGGCAATAGCGCCACAGCACGGAAGGCCTATGCACGCAGCACGATGGAAAAATGACTAAGATCGGAGCCCGATCCCTAAATCACCTTCGGAGCAAAAGTTGAGTTCCCAAACCACGATGACGCCCTAGTGGTCTTGGTTCGTATCGCCAACGCACGGGTAAAGAGAGTAATGGTCGACATCGGAAGCTCCGCCGATGTGCTATACTTCAAAGTTTTCAAAAGGCTTGGCCTCGCGGAAGGAGATCTCTCCCCACTGGCATCATCGCTCATGGGATTCACAGGGGATTCCGTCTCCCCACTTAGGACTACCATGCTCCCCGTTACCATCGGAGAGGAACCAAGGACCAAGACGATAATGACCACCTTCATAGTGGTCGATTTGCCTTCTGCCTACAACGTCATCCTCGGCCGACCAACCCTCAACAAGCTGAAGGCAGTCATCTCCACCTACCACCATGCCTTGAAGTTCCCGACCTCCTCGGGGATCGGGGTGGTCCGAAGCGACCCAAAAGATTCCTGACAATGTTATCTAACGACGGTTACTATGCCGAAAAGGCTATGACCTGCCCAACCTCCCTCGGACCCCCGCAACAACTTCAAAGCGCCAACACACCTGAAGCCAATAGAGCAACTGATCGAGGTACCCCTAAGAGGAGGTCGACCCGACAAGGTCGTTCAAGTTGGGATGACATTGCCAGAGGTGGACCAAATACAGTTTGTCAATTTCTTGAAGGAAAACGCTAACGTATTCGTGTGGTGCCCGGAAGACATGCCCGGGGTCAACCCGAAAGTCATGCAGCACCACCTTAACATCCGCCCTGAGGCCCATCCTATGAAGCAAAGGCCGAGAAATGGTGAAGGCATGGCGAAATGGCGAAGCAAATTTTCTCGACCTTTGCTTCATATTGATCCAAGGATGATCGTTATCATAAAAGTTAGTTTAGATTTGATAGCTAAATCTTTATTTAAGGTCATATCTAACCTACTACACTTTTCATCTGTTTTCAGAGAGATTTTCATTAAGAATTTTCTATACTTACCTGATTTCTTGACCTTCATGCATCACAGTTGATGGAAACTGAGACACACGAATCACCGCTTGTGCCAGCCTCTAAGAAAGCTAAAACGATAGAAACGGAGCCCTCCAAGGGGATCGTATTGTCCGGCACCATAGCATTGGGAACGCCCACCCAAGCATCGACGAATGCCCGTGCACCTACAGACTTACTATACAGAGAGCAGACTTGTATCGCTTTGGACATTAACCCTCTATATCGGAAAAGATTGCAGGAACACCATGAAATTGGATTCCGACGTCACGTTGGAGCAAAACGTTTCGAACTTCTCCTTTTGGAGATTGATGTTGGCGAATTTCACCGCTGTCTTACTGAAGTGCTAGCTTTCACATTACAAGTCAGATACAACACTCAAACGACTTTGAAGAACTCACAGATTACAATTAAGACTAGAGAAATTGTTCCCTACACCGTTGACATGTGTATGTCAACTTTGTATTCAAAGCTGAGAAGTATGCATAAATCATACGTTAAACATGCGTCACGATATAGTGCAACACCTTGTTATACCAAGGATAATGAGCTGTCATTACCGTTCGCTTTGGCTATTCAAGAGTTTGGATCTTTTGAAACCCATAGCATGATAACAAATTTTATCGTCATACCTACATATCTCGAAGGTACAGAGAACTAAGGTCGAAAGGAATCTACCTTTCGTATAACCGAGTATCAGTCGTATGTGCCCACTCTTAAAGAACTTGGAATACTGTGTAAATCGATAGATCCTCGTCAAAAGAGCAGTTCAGCCTAGTGGACCTACAAACTAAAGAATGAGCATCACACCTCAGACTTAGTCTGTGTTTTCCGTAGCTCTATTCTTCTTCAGGTCCGTGACATAGTGCCAGGAATGAACGGACATGTGAGCCAGGTGGCATCTCTCTGAGGCGGGTGCCGAAGTCGATCGCGTCTTTGGGATATAAGATGATATCTTTACATTTCGAAGTAGTCTCGTCTTTAGTCGCGAGAAAAACGCTGCGAAGTACAGCATTGAAATTAGAATAGTGCGATGATAAGAAAACACAGGCTAAGTCTGAGGTGTGATACTCATTCTTTAGTTTGTAGGTCCACCAGGCTGAACCGCTCTTTTGACAATGATTTATAGATTTACACGATATTCTAAATTCTTTAAGAGTGGGCACATACGACTGATACTCGATCGTACTTAAGGTAGATTCCTTCTGACTTTCGTTCTCTGTCCCTTTGGGATACGTAGGTACGACAACAAAATTTGTCATCATGCTATGAGTTTCAAAAGATCCAAACTCTTGAATAACCAAAGCGAATGGTAATGGCAGCTCAATATCCTTGGTATAACAAGGTGCTGCACTGTATCGTGACACATGTTTAACGTATGATTTATGCATACTTCTCAGCTTTGAATATAAAGCTGACATGCACATATCAACGGTGTAAGGAACAATTTCTCTAGTCTCAATTGCAATCTCTGAGTTCTTCAAAGTCGCTTGAGTGTTGTATCTGACTTTTAATGCTAAAGCTAGCACTTCAGTAAGATAGCGGCAAAATTTGCTAACATCAATCTCCAAAAGGAGAAGTTCGAACCATTTTGCTCCAACGTGACATCGGAATCCAATTTCATGATGTTCCTACAATCTTTTCATATATAAAGGGTTAACGTCCTAAGTGATACGAGTCTGCTCTCTGCATAGTAAGTCTGCAGGTGCACGGGCATTCGTCGATGCTTGGGCGGGTGTACCCAATGCTGTGGCTGGACAATACGATCGTCTTTGAGGGCTCTGTTTCTGTCGTTTAAGCCTTCTTAAAGGCAGGCATAAGCAGTGATTCGTGTGTCTCAGTTTCCATCAGTTACGATGCATGAAGGTCAAGAAATTAGGTAAGTATAAAAAATTCTTACTTAATGAAAATCTCTCTGAAAATAGACGAAAAGTGTAGTAGGTTAGATATAACCTTAAATAAAGATTTAGCTATCAAATCTAAACTAACTTTTATGATAACGATCGTCCTTGGATCATTATCATAAAATTTATCTGTCAAATCTTACTTTTATCTGTCAAATAGATGAAAAGTATAGTAGGTTAGATGAAAAGTTAGCTGTCAAAATTCTTACTTAATGAAAATCTCTCTGAAAATAGATGAAAAGTGTAGTAGGTTGGATATGACCTTAAATAAAAATTTAGCTGTCAAATCTAAACTAACTTTCATATAACGATCGTCCTTGGATCAATTATCATAATGATCACAGAAATAGTGAACCTCCAAATTCTGAAGGGGATGCCCGCCCTTCGGCAACGGTGCAGCCGACTTGGGAGCATGAAGGATCCGACCCTAGGGTTCCTTTGAAAAAGAGCACACCAGCGCGTGGGTCGATGTCGGCTAGGGAGCTGGAGGCGGATTAGCCGAAGAAGAAGGCTAACGTCGACACCCAGAAGGTGTCGGAAGGCATGGCGAACCACGGAACGGAGTGGTGACCCCGGGGATGGGTGAGTCAAGTGGCGGCCTCCAAGGCGAGGATTTGGCATGCGCACGGGAGAGGGGGCGTGCCAGCTCTCCCGATGAAGGTCCTTTAGAAAGATCGATAATTTGCCTGAAGTCGATGCAGGACTTGTGTCACATTCGGGCTCACTCCGAAGGGGAGCCTTTTCAAGCACTCAGTATGGCCGACCTTGCGGAGGAGGAGCCAGGGGCCCCCTACAACACCAGATGGCCAACTCTCAAGGCTGAGAGTAAGATTTGGTCTGATGGGTCGACGGCCCAAGAGTTCTCGCGGGGGACTCCATCTGACGCTAGCGAAGTAGTTATATTATTCACCCTCTATGGTGCTGATGGATCGGGCGGCCAAGTCCCTCGTTTGGGTGAGTTCGGTGTTTTTCTTGCTACTGTCTGGAAGCGGGTGCTGACGTCAATCCCTACGCAAGTTCAACATTACACCATGGCCTTGATCGACCGCGTTTATGATGCTGGTAGGGTGATCGAACGTATAGGCGAGATGAACTCGGGCCTTTGTCGGGAGATCAAGGAGCTGAAAGGTGGGCCTGGTCCAGCGATCATGGCGGTGGCCAAGCAGCTTGCCACGGATTTGGAAGCCGAGGTCGAACGACTAAAGGCTGAGCTGGCCGACTCCCAATGTCAATTGAAGGAGAGTTAGGGGCGAGTTCGGGCTCTCGATGACGAGCTAATAACCCTCTTGCGGAATGCTGAAGCTGCGCAATTTACATCCCGAACGACGGAAGAGGCTTTGGTCGAGGAGCGCTGAGTGGCACCTGAAAGAGTGAAAGAGGCTATTTCCAAATACAAGATGTCCCCCGGGGTTCAAGCTTGGTTTGGCGAGGTCAGGATAAGTAACTTATGAGTTCAAGTATCGAGTCGCCCTTGCTTGCTGCTAGGCGAAGTATCCCGACCTGGAGGTGGAGTCAGATACTTCGCTTCAAGCTCATCTTTTTCCATTGTCGAATAAGAGGAAACATATTTTAATAAAAATGGACAAGAGGAAGAGAAGGATGATGATATGTTTAAGAATGACGATGTTGATTTTGATGATGATTGAATTTGATGCAAACTTTATTGTTTTAAATCTTTTAACATTTTTGTTATTAAAAGATAGATAAGTTAATATCAAAATTTTATTTATATAATCATATTTATCAATTATATTATATATTTTTTATATTTTAATATTTCAAAGCACCTCGCTTCACTCAAACAAGCGCTTAGTGCCTCGGGCGTTTTGGGACCTTGGCGCCTTTTGACGCTTAGTGCTTTTTAAATTACTAGGGAAGAAAAGCATGATCATGAAAATACTAAAAGGCCTGAATTATAGGAGTAGAAATAATCTACTAGTGAAAATGATATAACTCAACAATCAAGTTATCAGGCCCGAACACTTATTTAACCCAAGAGAAACAAGGGCATCCCAAATCTCACTCCTGCTAGAAGGACCCACCAAGTGATTAACATGCATAGAAGATAACCCCCCATTGTGGGTAAACAAGTTAATAAACAAGGAGAAATCAATACACCCATTAGCCTTCCAAAGATCAGAATAAAGTGACAAATTTATTTCTAATAGTCATCAGATCAGTAATGATAGAGGAAGCAGACTGAATATGATGGATAAAGTTATTTCTTCTTCTAACGGACACAACGGAGTGATAATAGTTAGTATTTGGATCACCCTCGTTTATACATTTAGTTTTAGCCTGAGACCATCATTTCAAATTGAACTATCTTAGGAGGGCAACATGTTTATAAGGAAGACAGGTCAAGTGGATGCCATTAGGGTCACTCAAATTGCAGGTAACCTCCCTATTCTCTAGAATGGAAATCTTCTGTTGGGTACGCACAAGGGCATCCTCAACGCAAGACAATTCCTATTTCAGAAGGATAAAGGCCCTCGATGTCTACTGAAATTAGAGGAACACTCAATCATAGGGGATCTAGAGCAAGTCTTGGTGGGGATCCAAACATTTTGGATGATATCCCTAATCTCTCCACACTCAGCCCACAAATGGTGGAATTTGAACATTATCGACGAAAAATTATGTCGCATAGACACACACAAGAATCAAGCAATGGTCAGAGCAAGCTCTGGGAAGGTGGCAAGCAATTGAGTTACCAAATAGATCCGACCACTTACGGCTAGCAAACGCACGATCAAGATGGACTAAAACACAGCACTGCCTTTACGATCGTTGCACTGTGTGAATTTGGGACCAATGAAACCCAAATCACATAATGCAGCGTACAATAAAAACTGGTTAAACTGCCTCACCGACGCAGAAAACGTAAAAGGGGTACCCCCAAGTATGTCTTGTGCACAAGAAATACAATTATAGTCTCCACAAATTATCCATGGAAAATCATTTAGACCAATTGCACCAAGAGAATTCCACAGTAAGTTTCGATTTGTAATAGAAACTCTAGCATAAACACCAGTTAAAATCCACGGATCCGAATTCATAAATCTGACCGCAGCATTTAAGTAATGAGAATGGATCGAAAGCACCTGGGTTTTGACAAATGATGCGTTCCATTGCAGCGCGATGCCACCAGAGGCTCCCGCCGTCGGAAACAAAGTAAAGCACCAAGAACGACCCAGTCTCCTTGCAACCCTCCTAATCACTGTCTCGTCCGAATGGGTTTCCTGCAAGAGCACCATGCAAACGCGATTACTACGAATGGAGTATTGAAGAAAATCTGACACAAGTTTTCTCTTATTTCCTCTACAATTCAAGCTGATAATGTTCGTATCGGAAAGAGGGAGAGAAGAAACGCTAATGAGCAGAAACACTAATGAGTACCCGCCCCATGAGAGGCCTTGGAGCCAAACCCCGTCCTCCGTTCGGCTTTAGCAGTGAGATCATTGCGCTGACATTGGCCTTGGCCACCTCCTTACTCCCCCTCTTCCCCCGCACAGGAGCAGAAGGGATATAAGATACACCCTCCACCTCAACCGTCGGCGGGAGAGGAGTGAGATCATCAAATCCAATGACGATGCCGAGGCACCATGATGCTAGACGAGCCAACACAGGCGGTCACAACAGCCCGCCTCGGGCTCCCCATCAGCACCTGACGCTTCGCGCCAGGCTGGGCTTGACTCAGCAAGGGCATCTCCACGGGTTTGGGTACCACAGGAGCACGTAAGCTGAAGCAGACTCCAGTTGACAGCCTCGTGGCCTCCAACTCAGGCCTGCGGGGGTGCGCCTGACTCGGCATCTGCTCCAACGAGCCAGCTGGATCCGGGTCAAACCCCATCTGCCTTGGGGTCCCCCGATCGCTCCTCCTGAGTAAAAAAGCATCATTTGTCCTCGAGCCCCTGCACAGTAATAACATCCAACTTCCCCAGATGACCGTTAACCACGTGCGCCTCGCGTGTGGAAGAAGGAACAGCCTCCGCCGCCACTGCCAATCGCCTTCCCAGCGCCGGCACAAATCTCTTCCTGGAACCACGCCGCTGGACCCTAATCCAAGGTCCATAAACTTCACCCTCCGCCGTTGGCCGAACATTCCCACTAGCAGATGATGCCAAAGTGGGCATGTTTAAGATCATTAGGCATGTCTAAGATCAACGAAGGAGCAGAAACAGTCCACGATGGATCTCCGAAAAAATCCTTCAAAACCGGAAGAGGAGGCGATCGAGCAAGAAATTTACCAACAAGGCTATAAAGCCATGGCTTACGCCATTCAGTAATACTCTCTAAATCAAAAGCAGCAACAACATCAGAGGATTGTTTAATCCGATAGAAAACAGGAACAAGGAAACTTTTCCCTTTCTCGGCCGGCAAACAGATCCACCCAAGAGATGATCTGTAGGCCAGAAGAAGGGGCACGGGAATCTTGAGGCCCTCCTTTAGAACCATCATGCTCTTTCATTGGAGACGACGGACCCGGAACCACCGACCCCGCATGATCGCCTACCTCATTACCATTCGGCAAAGCGGCAGCATCATCCACCTGAGGAGGAGCCGAAGGCTTCGAAGAGATGCTCTCGCCTCAGAAACCGGGGCCTTCTCCAGTGATGCATTCCGAGCTTGCGGGGCTTTCAACGCAGAGAAGAGGGCAGTTTCAAACTGGGAGAGGGTTTCAAGGGAAAAGTTGGTCTTGTGGAAGGAGAAGGCCTCGAAGAGGAGGGCGGCAGCATTGAAGACGAAGACGAAGGAAGCGACGTGGAAGACAGGGGGCACGTTTACTATAGGGAGGAGGGTTTAGGGGAGGAAGACGATGGGGTTCCCCCTTCGCCCGAGGGAGAGGGATGCAGAGCGTCTCTCCAGAAAGAGGAGAGGGATATGTTTCATAACACAAGTTACTCTTCCGACCGATAAGAACAAAAGTGTACATCTGTAGAGAGGGGTTCTCCCTTGCTGTAGAGAGAGGTTAGTTTGTGGGTTTCTGCCTAATTACATATATTCCTGTAATTAATTTTTTTAGTATCTTAATTTTTATATTTAATTATTATTTAATTTTATTATTTTAATAAAGTTTTTTACTTTCTTAAATTTTAATACTATAAAATTATTCTTTTCATCCTATAACTTTTAAAAATATAGAAATTAAATATTAAAATAATTAATTATAAGAGATAATTTATAATTAACCCATGACTTTATGTGGATTTATAGGTCATCTGATTATTATCGTTGAAGCCATTGCAGTATACTATGATGTCTAAATACAAATGTACTAGTTCGTAAAGATTCACTGTTATACATTAACTAACATAAGTTGTATCCTAACCTTTATTATTGACGTCATGATCATCATCTTTATTATTATCATCATCATTATGATCATTATTCTTATCCTCTAATATTCTTAAATAAATTACAAACTACTTATAGATCTATTATGTTATGTTTGGACTAAAATCATCCAATATATTATTTATCCGATTCATCAAATGAGAAGACAACCAACGAAGTTGCACTTTCACTTTAAAAAAAGTTTAACTTTTTTATCTAATTCGTCGAGAGGGGACTAACCATGATAAATAATTGATTATTGTACTTGATGCAAAAAAAAAGGAAAGAAAAGTACTTACTATGCTTGTTGGATTTTTCTTTTCAAAATTGAAGTACTAACCACAGCTCTTTTCATGAATCAATAAAGAACGGCATAGCCTTATCCGTTGCTACCTAGTTCAGAAATAGGATCTCTCTCTTTCAAGTGCTTATCGGTAAAGAATGATATAAAATATTGAGTCACATAGTTGAGGTCAAACCTTGGTTTGGTTTAAGTGAAGATGAGTCATATGTGAAGATGAGTCATGACACCTACCAGAACGAAGGATATATGAGGATATACAAACTATATCGTAACAAGAAGTAATGGATGAAAAATAATCCTCAAGAGCGAGAAAAAAAAAGGGGGGTGAAACTGACAAGGCAAGATTGGCCAAAAAATAGTTTCAAATTAGTAAGAAATTGGAGAGTGTTTGGTGACTCAAAGGGAACTGGATTAGAGTTTATGTATATAAACATGAGATTAAGTCACGGGCTTGTTAGCATTGGTAAATAGTTTTGTATTTTTTTTTCATAGTCGATGGCCATGGAACAATGAATCTTAGCATCGATGGATTTTCTAAAAAAAAAAAAATCTTAAAAACTAAAGGTTAATTATTTTAATAAAGTTTTTTACTTTCTTAAATTTTAATACTATAAAATTATTCTTTTCATCCTATAACTTTTAAAAATATAGAAATTAAATATTAAAATAATTAATTATAAGAGATAATTTATAATTAACCCATGACTTTATGTGGATTTATAGGTCATCTGATTATTATCAGTTGAAGCCATTGCAGTATACTATGATGTCTAAATACAATGTACTAGTTCGTAAAGATTCACTGTTATACATTAACTAACATAAGTTGTATCCTACCTTTATTATTGACGTCATGATCATCATCTTTATTATTATCATCATCATTATGAATCATTATTCTTATCCTCTAATATCTTAAATTAAATTACAAACTACTTAGATCTATTATGTTATGTTGGACTAAAATCATCCAATATATTATTTATCCGATTCATCAAATGAGAAACAACCAACGAAGTTGCACTTTCACTTTAAAAAAGTTAACTTTTTTATCTAATTCGTCGAGAGGGGACTAACCATGATAAATAATTGATTATTGTACTTGATGCAAAAAAAAAGGAAAGAAAAGTACTTACTATGCTTGTTGGATTTTTCTTTTCAAAATTGAAGTACTAACCACAGCTCTTTTCATGAATCAATAAAGAACGGCATAGCCTTATCCGTTGCTACCTAGTTCAGAAATAGGATCTCTCTCTTTCAAGTGCTTATCGGTAAAGAATGATATAAAATATTGAGTCACATAGTTGAGGTCAAACCTTGGTTTGGTTTAAGTGAAGATGAGTCATATGTGAAGATGAGTCATGACACCTACCAGAACGAAGGATATATGAGGATATACAAACTATATCGTAACAAGAAGTAATGGATGAAAAATAATCCTCAAGAGCGAGAAAAAAAAAGGGGGGTGAAACTGACAAGGCAAGATTGGCCAAAAAATAGTTTCAAATTAGTAAGAAATTGGAGAGTGTTTGGTGACTCAAAGGGAACTGGATTAGAGTTTATGTATATAAACATGAGATTAAGTCACGGGCTTGTTAGCATTGGTAAATAGTTTTGTATTTTTTTTTCATAGTCGATGGCCATGGAACAATGAATCTTAGCATCGATGGATTTTCTAAAAAAAAAAAAATCTTAAAAACTAAAGGTTAATTATTTTATAAATATCTCATGTACTATTTTGATAAATAGCAAGATGTAATTTTAGATGTATGGATTTTTCAATAGAAGGTCTCGAGATGATGATAATTTTTTTTTTTTTGGAATATATATGAGAGAATATATAAACAAATTTGTGCTTGATTTGGATTGATTTAAAGTTGTTGATAATTGATTTCATATAGTGAAAGATTTGATTTTGACGGTGTATATAGATAGGAAGTATCAAACTATTTTAAACTTGCATCTGACTTTATGGTATGTTGTTTGATTTTTAATTTTTGATTTTTTTTTTATTGAAGTCTTCTCTTCCCTTAATAAGACCAATACCATATTTTGATTGTTGATCTTTGAGATTTTCCTTTGATTTCAAAATCTTATCTTCCAAATAGAACTCACCCTATTATTTACCATCAATTCTTTTAGTTATTAATAATAAAAAAATCATATATATTTTTTTATTTCACATACATGGATATTATCAATATACATGTATATCCTCCATGGCCATTGAGTTAATAAATTTTATTTTTCATGGTCAATCACCTAATTTATATCTCAGTACACAAGCACGACACAGATTTACATGCCTGTCAAAACTATATTTTAGTCTTCAAGCACAAACGATCTTCTTGATGAAGAGAAATCACATACATAGGCAAATGAAATTTTTATCGATCAAAGACCCACAATAAAGGATATATATCATCTACCTAATCTATTTATTTATTTTTTTTCTTTTCCTTTTCGTAGGGCGCATTTTCTTTTCCTTTGTCGATTTTTCATCTTCTCCCCGATTTTGTCTCGTAGAATTCACGAGTAACAGAAAGTTATCTGTCATAGGTAATACCAAATGCAACATCCAATAGTGGGTCTTAGGCTCCGCATTGACTAAACCTTAGAAACCATAACGTCATAATGCGTTCTAAATCTTCCAAGCCACTATTCTACTATTTTAGAAAAAAAAAACGTCACATGTAGATAATTGTCATCTTTTCCCCTATAAATGCTTTTCAACAATCAAGAAAAACATTAATGTTATCTTCAGGAGACATGTGGGCGGGTATGCATCTATATCACATTAATTGATGTCTTAGTTTAGATTAAAAAAGGAAGACCTTGAGTATTTTTAAAAAAAGACCAACTAGTTATTAAAATATGAATTATTACACTAATTAACATGGTCTTTATTTAGATTAAAAAAATATCATGAGATTTATGAGTAACTAAAAGTTATTTGTCGTAAAAAATACCAAAACAAATGTGATGTCGAATACACCGAATAGAGTGGATCGTAAGCTAAGCATTGGCTAAACTTTAGAAATCATAATGTCATAATATGTTCTAAAATTTCTAAGCCACTATTCTATTTTTCTAAAGAAATTGTCTTTTGTACATATAACTGTCATCTTGTGCACTATAAACTTTTTTCAACATTCTAGAAACACATCAATGTAATGTTATCTTACGAAGACATGTGGATAGGTATGTGTCTATATCATGTTAGTTTTACGTCTTGATTAGGATTAAATAAAGAAAGACCTTGAGTTTTTCTTAAAGACAGGCCAACTCGTTATGAAATTGTAGATTGTTACACTAATTGGCATGATATTTTTTTAGATTAAAAATAAACCATAGGATTCAGAGGTAACTAAAAGTTATTTGTGTTAGTAAATACCAAATCAAATGCCACATCTAATTTGGCAAGTAGTGAATCTTAGGCTAAGCATTGGCTAAATTTTAGATACCATAATGTCATGATGTATTCTAAATCTTCCAAGCTACTATTCTATTTTTTTAAATAATAAAATCACATGTTATCTTATGCTCTATTTACTCGATTCAGCATTTAAAAAAAACATCAATGTTATCTTATGAAGACATGTGGACAAGTATCGCCTATATCACATTAATTAACGTCTTAATTTGGTTTAAATAAATAAAAATTAACTTATTATGAAACCGTACATTGTTACACTTAATTGACATTATATTTATTTAGATTTAAAAAGGCTTCAAGTCATGCTCACTGCTTGATGTTATATATACAAGTCCATTATCTTATCAATAGTCTCTTAAGAAAAGAAGAAGGGCAAAGAGGATGTGAATGATAATCTCTAAAGAAGGGAGCACAGACATACATATCAATATATATAGATTGAACTTGTTATCAAGAAAATCGAAAGAATTCACTATAGGCGCTTCCATTATGCCCCTATCACTTTGATAACCCATTCATCTTTAACCAAACACATATGATAAATTAGTCATTATAGTACACTTATAAGTTCAGGTCAAGCTACCCCTTAGCACTTGTTACGTTAAACTATAAAAGTTTTTAACATCTGTTAGTTAGCTGATGTGTTACCGATTTTATTGATGATTCCGTCTGCCAACAAAAAGAGAAAGAGAGAGAGAGAGAGAGAGAGAGAGAGAGAGAGAAAAGAAGCAGCAACATTAGAAGAAGAGTTACGAAGACCATCAAAGATAACCTAAGAAATTACATACAAAAGTCAGTATGCACATCGACACGATGATTTGCATGATGATTGATGACTCCTGAACCCTCTCCTAGCTTACATACACTTATGTTTTGAGATTCAAAATGTATGATCAAAAGTGTGGTTGGATTTTTGAAAGGAAAGTTTCCAATGAAATCCAGCGTAAATAGGAGATATTTAGACTGACTGGATTAATCTAATTTTCTTAGGGGGCTGAAGTAAAATTGTAAGATTTCGATTAGCCTTTTGATTTGGGAACTCAAGATAAGTTTCATTTAAGGTGCCAACAGTGATTATTGGATGATTTTTCTATCTCATGATAGTTTATGCAATCACATTATTGCTCTTTGAGCGATAACATGGAGAAATCAATACACCCATTAGCCTTCCAAAGATCAGAATAAAGTGACAAATTTATTTCTAATGGTCATCAGATCAGTAATGATAGAGGAAGCAGACTGAATATGATGGATAAAGTTATTTCTTCTTCTAACGGACACAAGGGAGTGATAATACTTAAGCCGGGAAGTTGAATCCGTACTGGGGAAGAACTCAGCATTTCTGTCATGGGATTGAAATCCGGACGCCAAGGGAAAACATGGAGAAACTGTCCCCGGAAGGACCAAGGTCAGGCGGGCGGTAATAACCTTAGGAACATCCACCTCGGAATGAAACCGAAATAGGAAAAAAAACTCATTAGGCATGTCTAAGATCAACGAAGGAGCAGAAACAGTCCACGATCGATCTCCGAAAACATCCTTCAAAACCGGAAGAGGAGGCGATCGAGCAAGAAATTTACCAACAAGGTTATAAAGCCATGGCTTACGCCATTCAGTAATACTCTCTAAATCAAAAGCAGCAACAACATCAGAGGATTGTTTAATCCGATCGAAAACACTAGACGATAGAAAACAGGAACAAGGAACCTTTTCCCTTTCTCGGCCGGCAAACAGATCCACCCAAGACATGATCCATCGGCCAGAAGAAGGGGCATGGGAATCCTGAGGCCCTCCTTTAGAGCCATCATGCTCTTTCATGGTAGACGACGGACCCGGAACCACCGCCCCCGCATGATCGCCTCCCTCGTTACCTTTCGGCAAACCGGCAGCCTCCTCCACCTGAGGAGGAGCCGCAGGCTTCGAAGAGGTGCTCTTGCCTCAGAAACCGGGTTCTTCCCCCTTCCCCCTTCCCCCTTCTCTCTCTCCAGAAAGAGAAGTGTGGGATATGTTTGATAACACAATTTACTCTTACGACCGATAAGTACAAAAAGTATAAGTGCTGGCAAAGAGACGGGCAATCCTTTCTCCCTTGATGAAGAGTAGGTTAGATCGTGGGTTTGTAGCTAATTAGATATTATTCCTACAATTAATTATTTTTAGTATTTTGATTTTTATATTTTTAAAAATTATATTAAATTTTTTATATTTATAAAAATAAAATATTTAATCTTGTTGCTTAAATAATTTTTTTAATTTTTAATTCTATAAAATTATCATTTTAATTCTATATAGGATTCTCAATATTTTACTTTTGTAATTATAGATATTTCAATATAACTTTTAAAAATATAGAGATGAGATATTAAGGATAACTAATTATAAAAAGTAATTTGTAATTAGCCGATGACTTTATATAAACTTATAGGTTATTCAATTATCATCATTGAAGTCATCATAGTGTATCGCTCATTGTATGATGTCTAGATACCAATGCATTATTGCTATACATTAAAATTATCATTGTCTTCCTTATTGTTATTATCATCATAATCATCTTTATTTTTATCATCATTATTATCATTATTCTTCTTAGCCTTTAATATTCTTAAATAAATTATAAACTACTTATGGATCTATTATAATATGTTTGGACTAAAATTAGCCATAAAAAGAATTAAAAGGTGCAAGTAACTAGATGAAACATATTAAACTATGTACCCATATTGAACATAAACAATACAAAGTATAGAAGTTGCACGGCAGATTCCGACTATCTAAATAATGTTTTCCTATTTGAATTTGCTTATTGATAGAACATCAGTGCATCCAAAACTTGTCATTACCATCTGCAAAACAATCATCCGATGGGCCTTCATGGTTTTATTTATTTATTTTTTTGGACAACGTATGATTTTACCTGTGAGTGTCCCTAAGAATCGGAATGATGAGAAAAAAAATCATGTCCCGAAAATTAAAGAAGTGTGCTCTTTATAATCTAATTTTTAGTTAAACATACTTTTCAAATGATAAAGATGTTTTTATCTCGCTTCTCTTGCATCCATTTAGTCACTAGATTTTTTTTTTTTGTTGCAAATGTTAATAAAAAAGATGGGATTTGAACTCAAGATGATAAACTATCTTAAGCCAGCGAGCCCTTTCACTTGAAAAAAGGTCAACTTTTTTTTATCTAAATCGTCTAGAGGGGACTAAACATGATAAATAATTGATTATTGTACTTGGGTATCAATTTATGAAAAAGAAAAAGAAAGAAAAATACTTGTTGGATATTTTTTTGTAAAAATTTAAGTACTAACAACAATTCTTTTCATGAATCAATAAAGAATGACACAACCTTGTCCGTTGCTAGCTAGTGCACAAATAGGATCTCTCTCTTTCAAGTACTTGTCGGTAAAGGATGATATAAAATATTGAGTCACAGTGTAATATTGAGTGACATAGTTGAGGTCAAACCTTGGTTTGGTTAAGTGAAAACGAGTCATGCCACCTAACAGAACGACGAGGATCTATGAAGATGTACAAACTACATCGTAACAAGAAGTAATAGATGAAAAATAATCCTCAAGAGTGAGAAAAAAAAGGGGAACTGGATTGTCCAAAAAATAGTTTCAAATTACTAGAATATTGGAGAGTGTTTGGTGACTCGAGGGGAACTGGATTAGAGTTTACGTATATAAACATGGGATTAAGTCATGAGCTTATTGGGGTTGGCAAGTAGTTTTATATTTCTATAGTCGATGGCCATGAAACAATGAGTCCTAGTATGGATGAACTTTCTGTAAAGAAAATCTAAAAAATTAGAGGTTAATTATTCTATACATATCTCACATACCTTTTTGATAAATAGCAAGATATAAAAAATTACTTTGGATGTATGGATTTTTCAATAGAAAATCTAGAGATAATGAGAAAAAAAGTGTAAGAAATTCTTCGGGATATATATATATATATGAGAGAATATATAAAAAATTTGTGCTTGATTTGGGTTGATTCAAAATTGTTTGTAATTGATTTCATATAGTGAAAGATTTGATTTTCATCATATATATAAATAGGAAGTGTCAATTTATTTTAATCTTGCATTGATTTTATGGTATGTTATTTGATTTTTAATTTTTGATTTTTTTATTAAAGCCTTCTCTTACCTCAATAGGGTCAATCCCATATTTTGATCGTTAATCTTTGAGATTTCTTCTTTGATTTCAAAATCTTCTCTTCCAAATAGAACTCACCCTATTTACCATTAGATTATTTTAGTTATTAATAATAAAAAAATCCATATTTATTTCACATAAATGGATATTATCAATATACATATGTATCCTCCATGGCCATTAATTTAATAAATTATATTTTTGGTGGTCAATCACCTAATTTATATCTCAGCACACAAGCACTTGTATTGCTGCATAGATCTTTACATGTTCGTCCAAACTATATCTCAGTCTTGAAGCACAAACGATCTCTTTGATGGAGAGAAATCACATGAACAAATGAAACCTATATCGATCAAGGACCCACAATGAAGGATATATATAATCTATCTAATCTATTTTTTTCTCTTCCTTTTCCTAGGGTGTATTTTCCCTTCTTCTATATCAATCCCTTCCTTGAATAAACTCATTGTCTTTTTTTCGTCCTCTCCCAAGTTTTTATCATAGGATTCATGGGTAGCTAAAAGTTATTTATCATAGTTAATATCAAACCAAATGCTACATCGAATAGTGGGTTTTTGTCTAAGAAAATTGGCTGT
The DNA here is from genome assembly GCA_004837865.1 of Musa balbisiana. NCBI lineage: Eukaryota > Viridiplantae > Streptophyta > Magnoliopsida > Zingiberales > Musaceae > Musa > Musa balbisiana. The sequence goes on from PYDT01000179.1 coordinate 21,289, forward strand.
AATATCATAATATATTCTAAATCTTTCAAGCCACTAGTATATATTTTTTAAATAAAAAATTCAAATATAGATAATTGTCATCTTGTGTCCTATAAACTCTTTTTAACATTTAAGAAAAGCATTCAAGTATGCATATGTATCACATTAATTGCTATCTTGGATTGGATTAAAGAAAGGGAGACCTTGAGTTTTTCTTAAAAGAGACAAACTTATTATGAAAATATGAATTGTTACACTAATTGATATAGATTTTATTTAGGTTTAAAAAATACTAAGGGATGTCTGAGTAACTAAAAGTTATTTATCGTAATAAATATCGAACTAAATGTGACGTCGAATATACCGAACAGTGGGTCTTAAGCAAAGCATGGGCTAAACTTTAGAAATCATAATATCATAATATATTTTAAATCTTCCAAGCTACTATTCTATTTTTTAAGAAAAAAAAGTTACATGTAGATAATTGTTATCTTGTGCCCTATAACACTTTTCAACATTCAAGAAAAACACCCGTGCTTATCTTGTAAAGATATGTGGATGAGTATGTGTATATATCACATTAATTGAGTTTAGATTAAATAAAGAAAAACCTTGAGTTTTTCTTAAAGAAAGACCAACTTATTATGAAAATATAGATTGTTATACAAATCGGCATGGTGTTTATTTAGATTAAAAAAATATCATGGGATTCATGGATAATTAAATGTTATTTGTTTTAGTAAATACCAAACCAAATGCGACTAGGAATACAGTGAGTAGTGGGTCTTATGTTAAGCACTTGCTAAATCTTAAAAATTACAATGTCATAATGTGTTCTAAATCTTTCTAGCCACTATTCTAGTTTTTTAAAAAATAAAATCATATGTTATCTTGTGCCATATAACCTCTTTTCAGCATTCAAGAAAAACATTAAAGTGTCTATATCACATAAATTAATGTCTTAGTTTGGATTAAATAAAGAAAGAACTTGAGTTTTTCTTAAAGAAAGATTAACTTATTTTGAAAAATATCAATATTATCTTATAGAGACGCGTGGAAAGGTACATGTCTATATCACATTAATTGACATCTTGGTTTGGTTTAAAGAAAGAAAGACCTTAAGTTTTTCTTAAAAATACCAACTTGTTATACAAATATGAATTGTTATGCTAATTGACATAATTTTTATTTATATTAGAAAATTACCGTGGGATTCATGAGTAACTAAAAGTTATTTGTCATAATAAATACCAAACCAAATGTGATATTGAATATGATAAGCAGTGGGTCTTAGGCTAAGCATTGTTTAAACCTTAGAAATCATAATGTCATAGTATGTTCAAAATCTTCCAAGTAACTATTCTATGTTTTTTAGAAAAAGAAGTCATAATTGTCATATTGTGCCCTATAAGCCTTTTTCAGCATTCAAGAAAAATATCAATATTATCTTGTAGAGATATGTGGATGGGTATGTATCTATATTATATTAATCGATGTCTTGATTTGAATTAGATAAAGAAAAACCTTGAGTTTTTGTTAGAGAAAGATCAATTTGTTATGAAAACGTAGATTGTTACACTAATTGACATGGAATTTATTTAGATTAAAAAAGTATTATGGGATTAATAGGTAACTAAAAGTTATTTATTTTAGTAAATACCAAACCAAATGCGACATCAAATACGATGAGTAGTGGGTCTTAAGCTAGGCATTGGCTAAACCATAGAAATTATAATATCATAATGTGTTCTAAATCTTCCTAGCCACTATTATAATTTTTTTTTAAAATAAAATCACATATTATCTTGTGCCCTATAAACACTTTTCAACATTCAAGAAAAACATCAATATTATCTTATGGAGACAAGTGTATGCGTCTATATCACATTAATTGATGTATTGGTTTGGATTAAATAAAGAAAGATCTTGAGTTTTTCTTAAAGAAAGATTAACTTATTATCAAAAGGTACATTGTTACACTAATTGACATGATATTTATTTAGATTAAAAAAATATCATAGAATTCATAGATAACATAAAGTTATTTATCTTAGTAAATACCAAACCAAATGTGACATCTAATATGACAAGCAATGGGTCTTAAGCTAAGCATCGGCTAAACCTTAGAAACCATAATGTCATAAGGTGTTCTAAATCTTCCAAGTCACTATTCTACATTTTTAGAGAAAAAAAAGTCACATGCAATAACTGTCATCTTGTGCCCTATAAACTCTTCTCAACATTCAAGAAAAATAACAATATTATCTTTTGGAGATATGTGGATAGGTATACATCTATATCACATTAATTCACATCTTAGTTTGGATTGAAGAAAGGAAGACCTTGAGTTTTTTTTAAAAAGACCAACTTGTTATAAATATATGAATTGTTATACTAATTGACATGGTTTTTATTTAGATTAAAAAAATACCAGGAGATTCATGAGTAACTAAAAGTTATTTGTCATAATATATACTAAACCAAATGCGAGTCAAATACGCCGAATAGTCTTAAGCTAAGCATTGACTAAACTTTAGTTTTATTTAGATTAAAAAATACCAGGAGATTCATGAGTAACTAAAAGTTATTTGTCATAATATATACTAAACCAAATGCGAGTCAAATACGCCGAATAGTCTTAAGCTAAGCATTGACTAAACTTTAGAAATCATAATGTCAAAATATGTTTTAATCTTCCAAGCCACTATTCTATTTGTTTTAAAAAAGTTACATGCAGATAACTATCATCTTGTGCCCTATAATTTTTTTTCAATATTCAAGAAAAACATCAATGTTATCTTATAGAGACATGTGGATGGGTATGTCTCTATATCATAGTAATTGATGTGTTGGTTTGGATTAAATAAAGAAAGACCTTGAGTTTTTCTTAAAGAAAGACCAACTTGTTATAAAAACATAGATTGTTACACAAATTGACATGATATTTATTTAGATTAAGAAAATATCATGAGATTCATGAATAACTAAAAGTTATTTATCTTAGTAAATACCAAACCAAATGTGATGTCAAGCAGTGGGTCTTAGGCTAAGCATTGGCTAAACCTTAGAAACCATAATGGGATAATGTGTTCTAAATCTTTCAAACTATTATTCTATTTTTTTTAAAAAAATCACCTATTATCCCTATAAACTCTTTTTAGCATTCAAGAAAAACATGAATGTTATCTTATGGAGACATATGGACATGTATACATCTATATCACATTAATTGATGTCCTAGTTTGGATTAAATAAAGAAAGACCTTGAGTTTTTCTTAAAGAAAGATTAAGTTCTTATGAAAACTAATCGACATGATATTTATTTAGATTAAAAAAGACCTCACATCATGCTCACTGAGTGATGTTATATATGCAGGTCCATTATCTAATACCGAGGACATCATGTTATGGTAGTCTCTAAAGAAGGGAGCGCAAACATAGATATATGTAGTGGTGAGATTGAAAGTTTGTCAAGAAAACAATAGAATTCACCACATATTGTAGGCGCTTCCATGCGCCCCAACCATTTTGATAACCCATTCATCTTTAACCAAACACATACGATAAATAAGTCATTATAATACGCATACAAGTTCATCCACATAGGTCAAGCTACCCATTAACACTTATTTTTTTTTTTAGAGGATTAGTGTCAAAGGTGGGATTCGATTCCAGGACCCTATGATAAATTGTTAAGATTTTTATCAACTAGGCTAGTTAACACTTTCAAAATATTAGATAAGGTTTTGAACCCTCAATCTTTAGTAAGAGGATATGATACATTGTCACCAGATTAATATTTTAGGTGTTAGTACTTGTTAGTATATTCTTAATCTTTCCAAGATGATTTAGTTAGATACTTCAATTTGTTACATTTGTTAAGTTCTCGTTTGTATTTACTTATACCGGCTCAAAAGAACTCAAAATGAAATCCTTTATGCTCACACTATGCGTTCCCCTGCACCCCTCATGACCCCAAGCCATAAACCCTGGCATGACTTCTACCTCCATTGTTGATGCTTCCTGTGCTGTTGTCTCCGCCACAGACGCATAGGACTGATGCTTCCTCTATCGCCAATCGATGGGTCCGATAGCCTAGCCATCATTCGTAGTTCCTTCCGTCGCCATTGCTTTTGTGTGCAACTCTTTCCACCATTGAGGGAGAGGACCGCAACTTCCTCCGCCCAGCAATGAACACCTTTGAAGCTTCCTCCGCTCATGACATCGATGTCTGCAACTTCCACCGCTACCGCTGCTGTCTTCCATAACTTCCTCCGCCGTCACTGTTATCATATGAAACTTCCTCAACTGTCATTACTATCATCTGCAGCATCCTTCGTCGTTGTCGCCATCATCCAAAATATCCTCTTTCACCGCCGCCCTCTCCTTCCCTCACTTTCCATTGTCGGTGACTCTTTTCTCCCCCTCTGACTACTGTTAACAGTTATTTTTTTCCCCTCTAACTATTGTTACCAGTAAATAATATACTATTAATAGTAGATTTTTAATTGCTATATAAACTAATCTCTATTTATATTGATAATATACTATTTAGATTTTAACACTACTAATCTATATTTATTTAAAACTATTATTAGGGATTCAAGATTAATGACAAGTTTACAAAGCAATTCAAAAGATTTTTTAAAAAATTCAAGGAAATACAATTATCCAAAGGCTTCTAAAGTTTCTAATGTAGTTAATTACATCTTTTGTGAAAAGACTACTAGAGGTAGTATTTTTCTTACAAAGCATCATCAAATAAGGAATTTCAAAAATACACCAACTTGCAAGAAGTGTCTACCTTATGTAAAAGAAAAGCTGTTGGCTTTTATGATTGAAAAAAAAAGAAGAAGGAATAAATGGATTTTACCTAAGGATAATGTTGAACATATTAGAGATGATGAAGAAGATTATTCTGAAGTATCAATCCAAGAGGAAAAAGAGTAGATGACAGAAAGAAAAAGAAGTCATAGTTGTTAAGAAGGGTAAAAAGGGACCGTTGGACTTAAACAAGTATCATGGATCACAAAAGCAATAAAGGCAAGCATGAGCAAAATTAAGATAAATAAATATAAGTGATGCTTATGATAAGAAAATAGGGGGAAGTATAATTAAGTACATTGCTCGTTTCTTCTATCAAATTAGCATTTCCCTTAGTACTTATCATTTAGATAGTTTTAAGGAGATAATTGAAGCTACTGGAAGATATGATGGAGGATTGAAACCTCCAAGTTATTATGAGTTATAAGTTTCATTATTAAAAAAGAGTTAGATTATATAAATAACTTATTAAATAACCACAAAAAATTATAGGTAAAACATGATTGCTTTATTATGTCAAATATGACAAGAGACATAGGAGTATAATTAATTTTATGATCAATTATTTTTTACGAACCATATTTATGAAATCAATAGATGTCATCATCTTTTATAAAATCTAGAGAAAATATATATGAGTTACTTAATAATTTTGTGAAAGAAATTGATAAACTCTTTTCAACATTCAAGATAAACATCATTGTTATCTTGTAAAGATATATGGATGGGTATGTGTCTATATCACATTAATTGAGTTTAAATTTTAAAAAAAGACCTTGAGATTTTCTTAAAGAAAGATTAACTTATTATGAAAACATAGATTGTTATACAAATCAGCATGATTTTTATTTAGATTAAAAAAATACCACGGGATTCATAGGTAACTAAATGTTATTTGTTTTAGTAAATACTAAACCAAATGCGACGTGGAATATAGCAAAGCAAGTAGTGGGTCTTAGGTTAAGCATCGGCTAAATATTAAAATTATAATGTCATAATGTGTTCTAAATCTTTCTAGCCCCCTATTCTAGTTTTTTTAAAAATAAAATTACATATTATCTTATGCCATATAACCTCTTTTCAGCATTCAAGAAAAATATCAAAATGTCTATATCACATAAATTGACGTCTTAGTTTGGATTAAATAAAGAAAGACCTTGAGTTTTTCTTAAAGAAAAATTAACTTGTTTTGAAAAATATCAATATTATCTTATGGAGACATGTGGATGGGTATGTGTCTATACACATTAATTGACATCTTGGTTTGTATTAAAGAAAGGAAGACCTTGAGTTTTTCTTAAAAATACCAACTTGTTATGAAAATATGAATTGTTACACTAATTGACATGGTCTTTATTTAGATTAGAAAATTACCTTGGGATTCATGAGTAAGTAAAAGTTATTTGTCATAATAAATACTAAACCAAATGCGATGTCGAATAGGAAGAGTAGTGGGTCTTAGGCTAAGCATTAGTTAAACCTTAGAAATCATAATGTCATAGTATGTTCAAAATCTTCCAAGCAACTATTCTATTTTTTTTTAGAAAAAGAAGTCACATGTAGGTAATTGTTATCTTGTGCCCTATAAGATTTTTTCAGCATTCAAGAAAAATATCAATATTATATTGTGGAGATTTGTCGACGAGTATGCATCTATATTACATTAATTGATGTCTCGGCTTGAATTAAATAAAGAAAAACCTTAAGTTTTTCTTAGAGAGAGACCAATTTGTTATGAAAAGGTAGATTGTTACACTAATTGACATGGCATTTATTTAGATTAAAAAAGTATTATGGGATTAATAGATAACTAAAATTTATTTGTTTTAGTAAATACTAAACCAAATGTGACGTCGAATACGATGAGTAGTGGGTCTTAGTCTAAGCATTGGCTAAATTGTAGAAATCATAATATCATAATGTGTTATAAATCTTCCTAGCCACTATTCTAATTTTTTTAAAAATAAAATCATATGTTATCTTGTGCCCTATAAACACTTTTCAGTATTAAAAAAAACATCAATGTATCTTATGGAGACATGATCATGCGTCTATATCACATTAATTGATAGTCTTAGTTTGGATTAAATATAGAAAGACCTTGAGTTTTTCTTAAAGAAAGATTAACTGTTATCAAAAGATGCATTGTACACTAATTGACATGATATTTATTGAGATTATAAAATATCATGGGATTCATGGATAACTTAAAGTTATTTATCTTAATAAATACCAAACCAAATGCACAGGGATACTTAAGTTATTTATCTTAATAAATACCAAACCAAATGCGACGTCTAATATGAGAAGCAGTGAGTCTTAGGCTAAGCATTAGCTAAACCTTAGAAACCATAATGTCATAATGTGTTCAAAATCTTCCAAGCCACTATTCTATTTTTTTAGAGAAATAAAGTCACATGTAATAACTGTCCCCTATAAACTATTTCAACATTCAAGAAAAATAACAATGTTTCTTTTAGAGACATGTGGATGGGTATACATCTATATCAAATTAATTTGCGTCTTAGTTTGGATTGAAAAAAAGAAGACCTTGAGTTTTTCTTAAAAAAGACTAACTAACTTGTTATGAATATATGAATTGTTATACTAATTGACATGGTTTTTGTTTAGATTAAAAAAATATCATGGGATTCATGAGTAAGTAAAAGTTATTTGTCATAATAAATACTAAACCAAATGCGACGTGGAATATGAGAAGCAGTGAGTCTTAGGCTAAGCATTAGCTAAACCTTAGAAACCATAATGTCATAATGTGTTCAAAATCTTCCAAGCCACTATTCTATTTTTTTAGAGAAATAAAGTCACATGTAATAACTGTCCCCTATAAACTATTTTCAACATTCAAGAAAAATAACAATGTTTTCTTTTAGAGACATGTGGATGGGTATACATCTATATCAAATTAATTTGCGTCTTAGTTTGGATTGAAAAAAAGAAGACCTTGAGTTTTTCTTAAAAAAGACTAACTAACTTGTTATGAATATATGAATTGTTATACTAATTGACATGGTTTTTGTTTAGATTAAAAAAATATCATGGAATTCATGAGTAACTAAAAATTATTTGTCATAATAAATAATAAACTAAATGCGATGTCGAATATGCCGAATAGTGGATCTTAATCTAAGCATTGATTAAACTTTAGAAATCATAATGTCAAAATATGTTTTAATCTTCCAAGCCACTATTCTATTTTTTTTTTTTTAAGTAACATGCAGATAACTATCATCTTGTGCCCTATAAATTCTTTTCAACATTTAAGAAAAACATCAATGTTATCTTATGGAGACATGTGGATGGATATGTCTCTATATCACAATAATTGACATGTTGGTTTCGATTAAATAAAGAAAGACTTTGAGTTTTTCACAAAGAAAGACTATATTGTTATAAAAACATAGATTGTTATACAAATTGATATGATATTTATTTAGATTAAAAAAATATCATGAGATTCATGAATAACTAAAAGTTATTTATCTTAGTAAATACCAAATCAAATGCGACGTCTAACACATCGAGCAGTGGGTCTTAGGCGTCTTAGGCTAAGCATTGGCTAAATCATAAAAACCATAATGTCATAATGTATTCTAAATCTTCCAAACTACTATTCTATTTTTTTTAAAAATAAAGTCACCTATTATCCCTATAAACTCTTTCTAGCATTCAAGAAAAATATCAATGTTATCTTATGGAGACATGTGGACAAGTATACATCTATATCACATTAATTGATGTCCTAGGTTGGATTAAATAAAGAAAGACCTTGGGTTTTTCTTTAAGAAAGATTAAGTTGGTATGAAAACATAGATTGTTACACTAACATGATATTTATTTAGATTAAAGCTCACTGACTGATGTTATATATGCAGATCTATTATCTTATCAGTAGTCTCTTAGACAAGAAGAAAGACAGTAAGGACATCGTGTTATGTTAGTCTCTAAAGAAGGGAGCGCAAACATACATATAGATATATATAATGGTGAGATTGAAATGTTTGTCAAGAAAACTATAAAATTCACCACATAATATACGCGCTTCCATTTTGATAACCCATTCATCTTTAACCAAACACATGATAAATAAGTCAATATAATACGCTTATAAGTTCATCCACATAGGTCAAGCTACCCCTTAGCACTTTTTTTTTTTTTTTTTCAGAGGATAAGTGGTAAAGACGGGATTCAATCCTAGGACACTACGATAAATTGTTAAGATTTTTATCAACTAGGCAGCTAACACTTTCAAAATGTTAGATAAGGTTTTGAACCCTCAATCTTTAGTAAAAGGATATGATACATCTATCACTAGATTAATATTTTAGGTGTTAGTACTTGTTACTCTATTCTTAATCTTTCCATGATTTAGTTAGATACTTCAATTTACCCGCTCATGTGGATGGTGTGCAACCAACATGGATCAGAGGAAGGTTGATAGTTCATGTCCAACCAACATGTAATAGGTTTTCGTTGTCTATAATGATGTCATTGGAAAACCTTAACCACGTTCTTCCATTGTAAAGACTCCACTTGTTCCTTAACAATACTGGCCCACAGTTGGACCACCAACTGTTTGGTACAATATATAGTTGATTTCCTACTATATAAAAAAAGGTTTTCTAACAGCCATATATGAAAAAAAAAATGTTTTCTTTGACCTCCACCCCACACTTGTTGGCTCAACCATAATAATTAAAATCTAATATTTTTGGAACAGTTCAAAACTTTCTTGGTTTTGTTGAGGCAGTTAATTGATAAGAGAAATTTTTTTCTAAGCAAGAGTATATATAGTTCATGCGCAATCCAATTCTTTGTTCCCTACTAGTAAGATAACATGAAGTTAAAACATTGAATCTTACATCTATTTGATCATTCTTTGAGAAAGTGCTATTTACAAGGGAAAATAAACCTAGATTTCCAAAATTATCAAAAAAAGCCCATGTTGTCAACAACAACAACAAAAAAACAAAACAAAAAAAAATCCATAGTGCTCCACTATGATTGACTTTTCAATTATACTCTTGCTTTCTTAAATGATAACCCAAATTTCCTTTTTTTGTTTTATTTGGCCACCCAAAGACGGCTAAATACTATATCAACACTTTCTCACACTAGTTGGGTCCCGCAGGTCATTCCACGTAGCGAGTGGGGCCTACTCCGATCGGTATTAATCGGTTATCATTATTGATTTTGGTACAGCCAAGACCTATCATTTTCGAGCTTAGGAGCGGCCATCAAATTGAGGGGTACCTAACGTGACCAACAGGACCATCGATGTTGTGTTGTGGTTGACGGCACATGTCATCATCATCAATTTAAGATTTATGAAAGAACCCAACTCATTTTAAGATTAAAGAAAGACCTGAAATCAATTGTAGTGGAGACACGTCAAAGGGAATGTGTGGTATTGATTTTTTTTAGATAAAAAACTAGATCGTATGTCATTCTTGTTCATAGTAAAGATATCTAATTATTATAGATCAAGCTGTCTCGGCTGGTCTGGCTCAGGTAGAAGACAAAAAAGAAGATACTAACCATATCAACCTTAACATCGCAGCTAATAATTCATGGTGCCAAGTCGCCGAACGGTGTACGAAGCCGATTTCTTCTACACCATGATTTTGCTCCGAGGAAGACTTATCAAGGAGGGTCGTGTGAAGTAGTAACATCTGCAAATAGAGTGCACGCGCATTAAATAGCGCATCTGCTAATGGCGATCAAGAGGGTTTCCCTCCAAGTTTTTCTTTGAAGTAGTTTACCAGTGCTTTTCTGCTGTCCGTGTGCATCGACCAAGCGCACGTTCAAACATAAGACGCTGCACTTGCATTGGTCGACAGACAAGTGCAACGTACAGGATATGCCTGTCTTAGTGACCATGGGTGGTAATTAGAATTCGGATCACACCGACTAATAGGAGGCGACAGCACTTACTGTGGGGTCAGTCACTGGGTGGGTAATTAGTGACCACGAGTCCTTCGCCCCAACTCAGTATGTTTTATTTTTTTTTCTTTCTATTTTTATTTAATTTAAGAAAGACGTATGTGATGTTATCTTGTGGAGATTGCTACTGCAACCGGTTGTGCTGGCTGATGCCTTTTACATACTGAAGAAAGAAATAGCTCAATATAACAACAAGGATCTCATGCCATTCTAGTGGCGACGGGTCAATGAATACGTGTCCGATGCTTCCGGCACATTAAAGAATGACCTTAGCACATACTTGGTTGATATCATCATGAATCTCATGGAGGTGCGAGCGATTGCGGCTATATATATCCCCCTCCCTTCCGAGGAGAGCTTGCAGTCGTATCTTCTCCGAATGAGTGCATCCTTATCTGCAAATGGTGATCATTGGCTCAATTTGCATGATTTCCCTTCTCTCTCTCTCTCTCTCTCTCTCTCTCTCTATATATATATATATATATATATATATAAAATTTGGTGTTCCTGATGAATGAATGGATGAACACATTTATGCAGACCGAAGCGAGCAAGTTCGGGCCGTGGGGTGGGAATGGAGGGAATACGTTGGATACTTCAGAAACTAAATGCATCACCGACATCAAGATTTACTATGGAGATGCCATAAACGGGTTGGTTATAACCTATGTCAACGATAGCGGAACCCAAACCTTGACATTCGGAAGCACAATAGGTGAATCGAAACAAGTACGTTCATATGTACGAGGAGACCAGCTTATCACTATGTAAAAAGTTTTATGAGCTTCAAATTACCGTTTCCCTCTTAGGATTCTAACTATTTCATTGTGTTTAATTTTTTAAGATCATTCTCTCGGAGAACGAGTACTTCAACTCCATCTCTGGATATTATGGTCTTTTGGGAGAAGTTACTGTCATAAAACAGCTTACTCTTGACACCAACAGGGGCAGACATGTAACTGTTGGTACGAAGCAAGAGGGAGACTTGCCCTTTCCCTATTCACCACCTCCTCGTCCTCCTCCTCCTTACAAGATCGTGGGATTTCATGGACGTGCAAGCACAGCTATCGACGCAATTGGAATTTACTGCCACGAAATAAACTAGGGTAAAAACTAGTCCACGCATGTTCCCGTGCCGAAGGGATATCGCTGCTACATGGATGCTCTAGTAAATAAGTAGCCGCAGCTGATGTTCGTCTCCTTGTGATCATCGTCGTCGTCGTTGTACTCGTCGCTTGATGTATCTTTGAATAAATTATGATGTGTTTGTGGGTCCTCTTTGATATGTTTCGACTAAAATCAATCTTGTGTGTTGGGCAACGTATTCCGATTCACATCCAAATCTCACGGGGTGGAGGAACGATAGCTATGATCAGATGGATCTTTGTAGAGTTGCACCGTTGTCAATGACCTTTGGTTTCTCTAAGCACCTATCTTGAAGTTGCTAGGTTTCGTGATATTTGGCAGGGGGACTCGTCGTATGTTGTGGTTGTTTTTCTCTCCAAAACCTTATAGCAATGAATGGTAATAAACACCTTCTTCACTGCATACTCAATTTTGTACTATGATTCAGTCTACCTAATTGCTTGTTTGACTATAGTATGTAAAATTTGACACAGCCACCTGCAAGACAAGCGTCCCATGGGCTTGTACTCACAATTGACATTTAGCTTCTCAAATTACTGCACTACTTGTTTCTAGGGCAGACGAAAATTAACTTGTTATCTCTTAACTTGTGTGATGACAAGTACAGTGTCTTTAAACGAAGTTCATATAAACGAAGTACAGTATCTTAACTTGTGTCTCTAAACGAAGTTCATATAACTCAAAGGCGAAGGAGAGTTGAAATTTTTAATAAATACTCAAAAAAAATTCTTTCTATCTTTCTTATCTTGTTTCTTCTTTGTTTTTTTTTTCTCCCCTATGTTCTTCCTCTTCCTTTTTAAATTTTTTTTCTATCAAATTTCTCTCGGAAGATATATTCTTGGAGAAAAAGAGAACACCTTAATAAAAGTGAGTCCTACCAATTTAGTATCACAGCCATGTCATGAAATGTTGTATTGAAGCCTTTTAACATATCAGTTAGACATTATAAGTCAAAATCATCAGTTGAACAACAGCCGGAGAGGGCATCAGAGAAAGCCTCTATCAATCAACAAGGATGCACGATGAAGGATAAATATATATTATATCCCTGATCTATGAGGTCTATTTAATTCTTTTTTCTAGGCTCAAATTGTCCCTGCTTCTATATCCATCTCTTTGTTGTATCGACTCTTTGCCTTTTTTTCTTCCTCCCTATTATGTATCATAGCATTCATGGGTGACTTCTACGTGCAACATTGGACCAAATACAAAGAGTAGTGCCATAATGGTTTACAAATCCACCGAGCCATCATACTACTACGATAATAATTTTTGCCAAGAAGCTTGCCGATGATTTGGCAATTCCACCCAAAAGATAATAGATTAGGCTCTACATTGAATAAGTACGAGTAAATTTTAATTTATTTTGAGCCTAATTGATGGATCCAATGATTTTTTTTCTTTTATAATCATGGTCAACGAATAGAAACATTAAATTAAAAACCCAGACAAAATCAACAATGAAGGAAAGAAAATCACATGCAGATAATTGTCCTCTTGTGCCCTATAAATTCTTTTTAAGATTAAAAATTTGAATGTTATCTTGTGGAGATATGCCAATGGGTGTGCGTCTGTCCTATCACATGAATTGACATCCTGTTTTGTATTAAAGAAGAAAGACTTTTGACTTTTCTTAAGCATAAAGAAAGACCGACATGTTGGTGTTTCACTAATGACGTGATATTTAGACTAAAATAGGGCCTCGAGTCATACATATTGAGTGATAGTATTCAGGTTCTTTATCTTACCTGTAGTATTGAAGACGACATTAAAGGCCGCGAGGGCTATCTATATACCCCTTATCCCTCCCCTGTAGAAAGGCATGCAATCATGACTTCAGCAAATGCGTGCATACGTATCGCTATCTGCAAATGGTGTGAGGCTCATTTAATTTGCCTTTATGCATTTCTCTCACTCTCTAAGGCCTTGGCGTAACATTAATGAAGGGGTTTGCTTCTTTATCGTATTCTAATCAGATCTTTGGTTTCTTTAATTCCATTTCAGGATATTATATCTTTTAAGGATGGTGTTACTGTCTTAACACAACTTACTCTTGGCACCAACAACGAGACATATGTAACCGTGGGCAAGAAGGGTGACACTCCTTTTTTATTTGAGAATATTAAGATTTTCGGCTTCTATGGACCCATGAGTGCAATCATCAATGCAATTATAGACCCTGACTTTTGCCTCCACCGTTAATGTTTTTTCTGTTGCTGTCTCCGCCACCGACGTATTGTCACGGACAAACTTTTAAACAGGATGTTTGATGTAATGCTTATGTATGTCCGTATCTTCTAATATGTTCCTGCTTTGCACAGCATGTAAAGGGACGGTCGAAGACTTAATAGTCTCATTTTAGTTGGGTTTGGTGGCCACTTTAGGCTTGTAAATAAAGGTTGTGTCATGTGGACACTTGTGAGAGATATAGGTATGTAATGGACCATTTTGACCCTTTGTTGTACAACTATTCTGAACTTGTAAAGTCTACTTGTAATTTGCATTGTTTATGAAGTGTTTACGAAGATGATTGCTTGTGGATCCCAAGTGAGACATTTTCTCTAACCCATTTTCTCTTTTGTAGGTCCTAAGGGACCATGGGAGGTTTCAGGGAGGCTGACCTTTGCGGACGGACACGCAAGGGTGCTGCACGACTTAGGCAAAACCAGCTAAGTCCATTACAATATAGGACTGAGGCTTCCTCTATCACCGACGGATGGGTCCGACAACCTAGCCATCATTCGTAGTTCCTTCCACTATCATTGCTTGTGTGCAACTCTTTCCACCATCGAGGGAGAGGACCGTAGCTTCCTCTGCCACCAACGAAAACCTCTGAAGCTTCCTCCACCCATGACATCATTATCCACAACTTCCACCACTATCACTGTTGTCTTCCACAACTTTCTCCGCCATCACTATTGTCATCCGAAGCTTCCTCCACTGTTGTTACTATCGTCCGCAGCATCCTTCGTTGTTGTCATCATCATCCAAAAGTTCCTCTTTTGTCGCTGCCCTCTCCTCCCCCCCCCCCCCCCCCCCCCCCCCCACTTTTCATTGTCGGCGACTCTTTTCTCCCCATCTAACTATTGTTAACAGTTGGTTTTTTCCCCTCTGACTATTGTTATTAGTAAATAATATACTATTAATAGTAGATTTTTAATTACTATACAAACCAATCTCTATTTAGATTTATAATATACTATTTAGATTTTAACACTACTAATCTCTATTTATTTAGAACTATTATTAGGGATTTTGGATTAATGACAAGTTTACAAAGAAATTCAAAAGATTCTTAAAAAAATTAAGGACCTTGCTTGGAAATACAATTATCCAAAAGATCATAAAGTTTCTAATGTAGTTAATTGTATCTTTTATAATAAGACTACTAGAGGTGATATTTTTCTTGCAAAGCAACATCAAATAAGGAATTTCAAAAATACATCAGCCTGTAATAAGTGTTCACCTTATGTAAAAAAGAGCTGGTGGCTTATATGATTGAAAAAATAATATAAAGGAATGAATGAATTTTATTTGAGGATAATGTTGAACATATTAGAGATAATGAAGAAGATTATTCTAAAAGTATCAATCCAAGAGGGAAAAGAGTATATGACATAAAGGAAAAGAAATCATGGTTGTTAAGAAGGGTAAAAAGGGATCGTTGGACTTATACATGTATCATGGACCATAGAAGTAAAAAGGACAAGCATAAGTAAAATTAAGATAAGAAAATATAAGTTATGCTTGTGATAAGAAAATAAGGGGAAGTATAATTAAGCACATTGCTCGTTTCTTCTATCAGGTTGGCCTTCCCCTTAGTACTTATCATTTAGATAGTTTTAAGGAGATAATTGAAGTAATTCGAAGATATGATGGAGGATTAAAACCTCCAAGTTATTATGAATTACGAGTTTTATTATTAAAAAAAGAATTAGATTGTATAAATAACTTATTAAAGGGTCACAAAATATCATGGGTAAAACATGATTGCTTTATTATGTCATATGCTTAGACTAAGAGACATAAGAGTATAATTAATTTGATGATCAACTATTCTTTATGAACCATATTTATGTAGTCATCATCTTTTATAAAATTTATAGAAAAGATATATGAGTTACTTAATAAGTTTGTGAAATTGGTAAACTCTTTTCAATATTCAAGAAAAACATGTGTTATCTTGTAAAGATATGTGGATGGGTATGCGTCTATATCACATTAATTGAGTTTAGATTAAATTAAAAAAACCTTAAGTTTTACTTAAAGAATGATCAACTTATTATGAAAACATAGATTGTTATACAAATCGGGATAGTGTTTAGTAGTGGGTCAACTTATTATGATAACATTCATGGATAACTAAATGTATTTATTTTAGTAAATACCAAACCAAATACGATGTGGAATACAGTGAGTAGTGTTGGAAAAACCTATTAAAAGCGGAATAATTCTTTTCCCTCTTTGTGTATTAAAATGAGTTCCTCATTAAAATACCAACTTGATATCAAAATGAAAATATCAACCAGCACAACATAAGCAATAGAGCAATAAATCAATCACACAGTGAGACCAAATCTTTTAACATGGAAAACCCAATGTGGGAAAAACCACGGACCGTAGTCTACCTCAAACTTTCACTATCAATAGTAATGATAACAGGTTTACAGTAAATCTTCTCTAGAATAACTAGAGGATCACAATAACATCAAGAACATAGATCTTGGCTCAAGAATAATATATCATCACAGAAGATGGATCTCCTCAAAAGAGAATTCTAGGTCTCATAAAGTGGGTATAGCAGAAAAGTACCTCAGAGAGTGTAAACTATAGATCAACACCGTTAGGATTGTAGAGTTTGCTGCAAGGATTCTCCACATAAAATTTAGGCTAAAATTGATAACGTTTGGCCATTGATCGTTAAGCAGAAAACTCAAGATCCTAATCTTTCTCTCTCTCTCTGCGTGCCGTTGCTGCACACATTCGCTCATCTCTCACCTTTTAATTTTCTTTTGATTGTTGATTTGGGCTTATGGCCCAAATTATCCAAGCCCACATATAGGCTGGATCCAACAATTCTCCCCCTCCAGCTCATATGATGGGCTGCACCAAGCCCGCTCTTTGCCTACATACTTCAAGCTTCTCCTTAGTTAAAGACTTTATCAACATATTTGAATCATTTTCATTAGTATGTACATTTTCCAACTGTAATTTTGTCAACTCAAGCACATCACGAATCCAGTGATATCTCACATCAATATGCTTAGATCTAGAATGATATGTTTAATTCTTAGAGAGGTGAATGGCGCTCTGACTGTCATAGTAAACAGTATATCCTTCCTGTTTCAAGCCCAATTCTTATAGAAACCTTTTCATCCATAAAGTTTCCTTGCAGGCTTCAGTAATTGCTATGTATTCTACTTTTGTGGTTGATAGAACAATACAATTCTGTAACTTAGATTGCCAAGAGACTGCTCCCCCTGCAAATGTCATCAAGAACCCCGAAGTAGACTGCTTGGAATCAATATCACCTGCAATGTCTGCATCTGTGTAGCCTTCTAACACAGGTTCATCACTATCAAAACATAAACACAACTTGGAAGTACCTCTTAGATATCTTAATATCTATTTCACTACTGCCCAATGTTCCTTTACAGGATTTGAGAGAAATCGACTAACAACTCCAACTGCATGAACTATATCTGGCCTAGTACAAACCATAGCATACATCAAACTGCCTACTGCAGATGAGTAAGGCACCTTGGACATTTCTTCTTTTTCTTTCTCACTAGTAGGATATTGTTTCGAACTAAGCTTGAAATGACTTGCAAGTGGAGAACAAACTGCTTTGGCTTTACTCATGCTGAATCTTTCAAGAACCTTTTTAATGTAAGTCTTTGTTCTTTTTAATGTAAGAACAAACACACAATATTTTCTTTTCCCTTGACTTTGAAACCTTCTGGTTGCTCCATGTAAATTTCTTTTTCTAAGTCACAATGAATAAATGTTGTTTTTACATTAAGTTGCTCAACTTCTAAATTCAAGCAGACAACTAAACCAAGAACAACTCGGATAGAGGACATTTTCACAACTAGAGAAAATATTTCTTCAAAGTCAATACATTTCTTATGACTGAATCCTTTCACAACTAGTCGTGCCTTGTATCTTTGTTGTGAGCTATTATTTTTAGACTTAAACTTGTAAACCCACTTATTCTTAAGAGCTTTCTTCTCTTTAGGCAATTTTACCAAGTCATAGGTGTGGTTCTCATGCAAAGATCTAATCTCTTCTTGCATGGCTTTAACCCATTCATTCTTATGCTTATGTAGAATAGCTTCTTGGTAAGTTTCTGGCTCTCCCCCGTCAGTAAGCATAACATACTCATGTTGAGGATATCTAGTAGATGGTTGTCGCTCTCTAGTGGATCTTCTCAATGGAATTTCAACTGGTGGTGGAGGTGCTTGTTCAATTGGTTCAGTATCATCAACTGTAGGAGTATCATCACTTACATTCTCACCATGATCTTTTTGTTCATCTCCCCCATGATCATCATGAACTATAGGTGAAGAAACTGGACCCAAACTCCAAGGAATATAAACAGAGGTTTCTGGCTTCTCAATATTATCACCATCATCAAACAATTGGTCTTCCAGAAATACATCTCTACTTCTAATAATCTTCTTATTCATTGAATCTCATAATCTGTACCCAAACTCTTCATGACCATATCCCAAGAAAATACATGCTTTTGCCTTATTATCAAGCTTGGACCTCTCATCTTTGGGAATATAAATAAATGTTTTACACACAAAGACTCTCAAATGATTATAAGATATATCATTTCCTTTCCATACTCTCTCTAGAACATCACCTTTCAGAGGAACTGATAGAGAAAGATTTATCAGGTCAATTGTAATTCTCATAGCCTCCCCCCAAAATGAATTCGGTAACTTGGCATGGGAAAGCATACACCTAATCCTTTCTTCAATGGTTCTATTTATCCTTTCTATCATACCGTTCTGCTGAGGAGTTTTAGAAACTATTTTCTCAAGCCTGATACCATGGAACCTGCAATAATTCTCAAAGGGACCCTTGTACTCGCCACCATTATCTGATCGAACACAATTTAGCTTTCTGTCAGTTTCTCTTTCAACACTAACATGAAACCCCTTAAAAACATCGAGTACCTGGTCTTTAGATTTCAAAGCAAAAGCCCATACTTTTCTAGAATGGTCATCAATGAAAGTAATAAAATAAAGAGCACCTCCAAGAGTTCTAGTTTGCATAGTACAGATATCAGAATGAACTAAATCAATAACATCTGATCTTCAAGATGATGGATATGTATGAAATACAACTCTATATGTTTTTCCAACTAAGCAATGATCACAAGATTTAAGAGATGTACCTTGCAACTCTGGTAAGAACTGCTTTCTAGCAAGAGTTTGAAGTCCCTCGCTGATATGACCAAGCCTCTTGATAATGGTATTAATTATGATAAGACCTCCGTGACAGCAGCTGACGCCCCATGCCTCTGACGGGCTGACAACCCCTGCCCAGCATGGGTCGAAACGCCAACCGAGGCCCATCAACGACCGGTCAGATTAGCCTTCTCACGGCACGCCAGCGGCATTGTCAGACGACATCAGGGGTTCGACCCTGCCCACAGCGGGCAGGTGCATCCGGTAACACTCAAGCTCCTTATAAATACCCTCGCGTTCTAAGACGCGAAGGGGGGGAGGGACCACTCTTCTCCACACCACTAACTTGATCATTGGAGGGGTCGGGCCGAGCTTCCGACCCGACCTGTGCGCAGGGACGAAGACGAGGCGTGTCTCGCCGAACGTACAGGCGGGGAGCCCTTTTCCGGAGGAAACGACGTCCCCTCTCCCCGGCCGAATCCCTCAGCAGGTCGACGATCTCTGCAGCCTCGAGGAACCCCCCGGGAGATTCCCTCCATTCGGACCCAAAACCAGCCGCGTCGGCCCCGAGGCCACGGCATAAAGTTGTTTACCCCAACATTTTGGCGCTAGAAGGAGGGCCTCCGAATGTCGAGGAATCACCAAACCGACTCGATCGAACCCGCAGCCAAAACATCCCACCCGGCTGTAGGTCCGGGAGGACATTCCCCGCAGACCGGCCTTCAGGACGAACTCCCCACTGCGACTTCGGAGCGTTACTGGCGGATATTCAACGACCCGGGTCTAGCGCCTCCTGACGCCCCCTCTGCCGAACCATCGTAAGTTTCGTCCGAGGCCTTCCTCGACCTCACCCATTAGGTTCAAGCTCTGGTCAGTATGGTACAGGCTATCATTCCGCTTGTCACTCGGACGCTGCATTCGCCGACCGCCCAACCGGCTCAGCAACAAGAGCCACACGGCCGAGCTCACGCTCAGCCCCTGGAGCCTCTCGCTTCCCCTCGGCCCCGACGTCTCTTCTCGGGGATCGAGTCACGGCAAACCAAGGAGGCCACGCGGAACCCGAGGTCCTCTCTTCGACCTCGACCGACTCTTTGCGAGCCCAGCTGCTCCTCGTCTGTCAGCGGTTAGACGAGGTATAGAAGGAGATCCGCGGGTCGAGGGGAGAGCTCGGGGTTGACGCGCCACAAGGATCCCCATTCGTCCCAGAAATTCGGGACCAGGCGGTCCCGCAGAACTTCCGTCTTCTCGCTTTGGACCCGTACGACGGCTCCTCCGACCCGGCGGACCATGTAGCTGCCTTCCGCACCCAAATGGTGCTATATGGAACCTCCGACGCTCTGATGTGTAGGGCGTTCCCCACGACCCTGAGAGGATCCGCTCGCATGTGGTACAACGGCCTGAGGATCGGGACGGTGGCCTCGTTCAACCAGCTCGCCAAGGACTTCGAGCTCAACTTCCTGGCCAGCGCGCGGCCGAAGCCGTCCATTGCCCTGCTCCTCGGACTACACCAGAGGGAGAACGAGCCCCTCGCCCACTTCGTAAACCGCTTCGCGACACAGATTCGGGGATTATCTGACGCTCATCCCTCTCTATTGATGCAGGCATTCATGGCAGGATTGCGACCTTCCCGATTCTTCTGGTCCCTCGTAGAGAGACCCCCCACCGCGCTGCCCGAAATGCTTCAGCGGGCGAATCAGTTCGTGGCAGCCGAGGAATGGATGGTGGAGAGGCGGGAAGAACACACGAGAGCCAAGCCAGAACCGGCTCGCGGGCAACAGCCTGCCGCGACTAGGCGATGACCGAACCAATCTGATCCGCCCACCCTGGCGCCTCCCCTGCCCCCTCTGCGTGCGTCTTGGACGGAGATATTCCTCCAGATAAGGGAGAAAGGGTTGCTCAAGCCCCCCGTTCCGATGAGGAACCCACGAGAACTCGCCGATCAGTCCAAATACTACCGCTTTCACAGGCAGCACAGACACGACACCGAGGACTGTCGCCAACTGAAGCGACAGATTGAAGAGCTTGTCGGCAGGGGTCACCTTACCCGATACGTCCACCAGGATAGGGAGCCCTCGCAACACCCGGTGGGTCCGGTGGAGCGACACGTCGACGTCATCACCGGAGGGCTGGCGGCCGGGGGAACTAGCACATCGGGAAGGAAGGCCTACGCCCATTCCACCGCATCCGACGCCCCCCGACGCGGCCCCGACCCCGAGGTTATCTTCCCTTCCGAAGACTCCCGGCGGCTGGAACACGATGACGCGTTGGAAATAACAGCTCAGATCGCCAACACCCAGGTAAGAAGAATCATGGTCGATATAGGGAGCTCAGCCGACATGCTCTACCTGGACGCCTTCCGGAGGATGGGGCTACCCGAAGAATCCCTGAAGCCCATCTGCTCAGCACTCACGGGATTCACCGGCGATTCAATTTCACCGGTAGGAACTGTCACTTTGCCCCTGACTTTGGGGACGCCGCCCAGAGCCAGGACGGTGATGTCCACCTTCTTGGTAGTAGACCTCCCCACCGCCTACAACGCCATCCTTGGTTGCCCCACCCTCAACAAAGTTAGAGCAATGGTTTCTACCTACCATCAGACAGTGAAGTTCCCTACCGACTACGGGACAGGGGAAGTTCGCGGCAGCCCTCAGGAGTCCAGACGGTGCTACCTGGCAGCGGTTTCGATGCGCAAAAGGGCTAACACCGACCAACCCCTAGAAGACCCGAGGGAAAGCAAGCGGCCTACCCCGCACCCGGAGCCAACGGCGCCCACTTGTGATATTCCGTTGATGAAGGATCGATCGGATCGGACGGTCCGGGTCAGATCGAACCTCCCCGAGCAGGAGCGGGAACAACTTATCGGCTTCCTTCAGGAGAATGCCGACGTCTTCGCCTGGTCACCGTCCGACCTGACGGGCGTCAACCCAAACACCGCCCAGCACCACTTGAATGTTTCGCCCGACGCCCGGCCGATCAAGCAGAAACCACGACGCCACGCCCCCGATAGGCAACTCGCCGTCCGCGAAGAAGTGGAGCAGCTCTTAGCGGCTGGCTTCATTGAAGAAACCCAGTATCCGCAATGGCTGTCTAATGTGGTGTTGGTGAAGAAATCCAATGGGAACTGGAGGATGTGTGTTGACTATACCAGCCTCAATCACGCATGCCCGAAAGACTATATCCCCTCCCAAGGATCGATCAGCTGGTCGACGCAACCGCCGGGCACGCCCGTCTATCATTCATGGATGCTTTCTCCGGCTACAACCAGATCAAAATGGTGCCCGAGGACCAAGAGCACACAGCTTTCATTACCGACCTGGGGACGTATTTCTACAAGGTCATGCCATTCGGACTAAAAAACGCAGGTGCCACTTATTAGAGGGCCGTAAACAAAATGTTCACCGCGCAAATCGGGCGAAACATCGAGGTCTATGTCGACGACATGATCGTGAAAAGTCGCGTGACGACTGACCATCTGACCGACCTGGCTGAGACATTCTCCACACTCCGAAGGCACGGCTTACGCCTGAACACAGCAAAGTGCATTTTTGGTGTGGATTCGGGGAGGTTTCTCGGATTCATCGTGCACGAAAGAGGAATTGACGTGAATCCAGAGAAGGTGCAGGCGGTCATCGACATGCAGCCCCCCCGGACAATCAAGGACTTGCAACGACTGAACGGAAGGCTGGCTGCCCTATCCCGATTCCTATCTCGGTTAGGAGATCACTGCCTTCCCTTCTTCCGGGCACTGAAGAACCCGAAGGACTTCCGATGGACGGCACAGTGCGAGGAGACCTTCGGGCAGGTCAAGCAGCATTTAGCCCACCTCCCCTGCCTAGCCTCAGTCCTTCCTGGCGAAAGACTCTGCGTCTACCTAGCCGCCTCTGAACACACGGTCAGCTCTATCCTTATCAAAGAGGACTATGGGAAGCAACTTCCAATCTATTACATCAGCCATGTCCTAAACAGACCTGAGGAGCGCTATCCGCCCATTGAGAAGCTCGCTCTGGCGCTCGTACTGGCGTCTCGGAAACTGCGTCCTTACTTCTAGGCTCACCCAATCGAGGTAGTCACTGATCAACCGCTCCGACAGATTCTATCTAAGTTTGACGTTGCAGGTCGGCTCCTCAAATGGTCGGTGGAACTCAAAGAGTTCGACATACACTACGTACCAAGAACGGCAATTAAAGCCCAATCTGTGGCGGACTTCATTGCCGAGTTGGTCCAAGACGGAAACGAAAGCTTCGACCGGCCAGACGAGGCCTAGGATCTGTACGTAGACGGCTCGGCAACCTCGGACGGTGCGGGCGCAGGGTTGGTACTCTCGGCCCCCGATGGGCGCTCCTTCGAACGTTCCCTTCACCTCGGGTTCCGAGCAACCAACAATGAAGCCGAGTACGAGGCGCTCCTGTCAGGGCTCGAGCTAGCCCTGGAAATGCAGGTGGGCGCCATCCGCGTCTTCATCGATTCGTAGCTCGTGGCCGAGCAACTTGGCGACGGATACGAAGCCAGGGAGACAACCATGATCAAATACCTGGCGGAGGTAAAAAACTTAACCTCAAAATTCTCCCACTTTACGATAACCAGGGTACCGAGGAGCCAAAATCAGAGAGCCGACGAGTTGGCAAAACGAGCCTCAAGACCTGACCACGGGAATCACCCCGAGTTCAGGGAGCTCCCGTCCCGCGCCATCTCTATCTCGGCTGTAGCCTCCACCCAGGCGAGCCCCACGTGGGTGCAGGAGATGCTACTTTTTAAACGCAGCGGCGTTCTACCCGAGGACGAGGCCTCGGCCCGACGCATCCGCCGAACCCAGGCGTGGTACTCCGAGATGAACGGACTGCTTTACAGGCGATCCTTCTCCCGACCTCTGCTGCGATGCCTCGAGCCAGAGGAAGCGCAAGCAATCCTGGCCGAGATCCATGACGGGATCTGCGGGGAGCACATCGCTGGTCGGACCTTGGCCTACAAAATCTTACGTCAAGGGTATTACTGGCCTACCATGTCCCGAGATGCAAGATCCTATGTGCAGCGGTGCGACCCATGCCAGAAGCACGCCCGGATGCCACAGCAGCCGGCGGTCCCTCTGTCCCCCATCGACAGCGCGTGGCCCTTTGCACAGTGGGGGTTGGACCTCCTCAGCCCCTTCTCGCCGACCTCTGGTCAACGGCGATACATCATCGTAGGCGTAGACTATTTTACCAAATGGGTAGAAGCCGAGCCGCTGGCCACGATCACGGAGCGGCAAGTGGAGAAATTCGTCTGGAAAAGCATCGTAACACGGTTCGGCTTACCCAAGGCCATCATCACCGACAACGGAGCTCAATTTACCAGTACTCGGTTCCGCGAGTTCTATGCGAACCACGGGATTCAGCTAAGGTTCAGCTCGGTGGCCCACCCCCAGACGAACAGGTTGGCCGAGTTAACAAACCGGTCTATCCTGAGCGGACTTAGGAGACAGGTGTCGACGGCCCAAACGACCTGGGTGGAGGAGCTTCCCAGTATCCTGTGGTCCTTACGGACCACCCCCAAAACTGCAACCGGGGAGTCTCCCTACAGCATCTCGTTCGGGACAGAAGCCATCCTACCCCCCGAGATAGCTCTACTGACCCCGAGGACGGTAAACTACAACGAAGGGGCATCGACCCAAGGGTTGCGAGCAGGCCTCGACCTGCTTGAGGAGCAACGCGCCGACGCGAACCTGAAGGACCTCTCATACAAAAGGGCCGTCGCTAGAATCCACAATCGAAGGGTGCGGCCCCGACCCATTAATCTAGGCGACCTAGTCCTGCAGAAGGCCGAAGTTAGCGACCCCACCCGATCGCGGGGCAAGTTGGCCCCCAATTGGGAAGGGCCCTATCGGGTGACCGAAGTCGTTAGGACCGGAGCCTACAGGCTCGCAACAATAACGGGTCGCCCACTGTCGAGGACTTGGAACGTACAAAACCTTAAAAAATTCTTTCCATGAACCAAGACTTGGCCAAAACCGTATCAAAACATCAGGAGGCATGAGACAACAAACTGAGAAAAAGGAAAAAATTCTATTTATTAGAAAAGCTCGTTACATCGGTGGACAAAAAAACAAAACAAAGTTACAAGAGGCTCTTATTCCTCGGGGGCATCCGGGGAGTCGTCAAAAGGGACCTCGGCCGGCATATCGACCTCCATGTCCTCGGGAAGGGAGTCAAAGGGGTCCTCGGCGACCACGGAGTCCGGATTGCGTGCCTTGAAACGTGCAAGGGCGATCCGGTACCCGTACTCATACGAGACCCGCCCGGTCCGAACAAGACCCAGCTGGAAACCCGAGGAACCCTTGTAGTCCTCGATCAGCTTCTTGTCCTTCTCCGGTCTTAGGCGGATCTCGGCTTCGAGGTCTTTGGAGGCCCTCCGCGCCTCAGCACGCGACTCCTCTAAGCGGCGGATAAGCTCCAGCGAATCCGCCCTCGCCGAGCGAGCCTCGGCCACGGACGCCCTCAAGCGCGTCTGAAGCTCCGCGTTATTTCCTTCAGGTGCCTCCAGCCGCGTCTGGAGCTCAACGCCCCGCTTCGTTGATGCCTGGAGCTCGGACCAAAGGCGCTCCACCTCCGCCTCCAAACCTAAGGCCCGCTGCTCGACCACCGCATCCGCATCAGGACCTGCCCTGGCATGGACCTCGTCCATCTGCCTCCGGAGCTCAGCATTGCGAGTGCCCAAGGCGGTGATGGCTCACCCCGCATCACGAACGCGGTCCATCAGCGCCGCGGCATAGTGGTGGCCCTACAAACAAACAAGTCAGGACTAAGCCTATCCGGACGCATACAAAAGAACAAAACGTGACTTACCCACAGCAGTGACTTAGCAGACTTGCTAAGCAGGGTCTCGGAGGGCATGACGTATAGGTCCCGAGCTATGTCAGGGTAGAGGCCTCCACGGATGAACCCCGCCGCGCATTCCCCGTCAGCCCACACCCCGCTGCCCCGGGTGAGGCCCTCCCAGCGGCCCACTAGTGGGTCGGCGGCCTCGCCGCGCGGGATTGCGCCGACCGCCCGCGCAAGGTACAGCTCGTCCTCTCCCCCGGCCGGGAAGCGGCAGAGCTCGCGGATGGTAGGCTGGCGAGGGGCCTCGGCTGTCGCCCCCTCGCTCGGGCCGGCCTCGCCCTCCCTTTGGCTCCCCACGGAGCGATCCGTCGGAGCGCTCGCAGCGTCCATCGCCTCGGCCGCGACCGCCTCGGGTTCCTTCCCTGGAGGCCCCCGTGCCCTCTTCGGAGGACGATCGGCCTCGACGACCACCGAGGCCTCCCGCGAACCAGTCCCCGCCACGGGCAATGAACGGGCTGACGAGGCGGACGAGACCTTCCCCCCGCGCAGGGCTTGAAGAACCACCATCTCTGCATAGAAAGGCCGAACAACGGTCAGCTAACAGGGTAAGTCCATAAAAGGAAACCCTAAGACTACCCCTTAGAGCATACCTCGAGGCACCGGGCTTAGACCCGCCTCGACCAACCACTGCTCGGACATGTTCCGGATAGCTCTGGAGGCTGGAAGAATCTCTCTAAGCCTCCGGAGCCCTCGGCGCTCCTCGTCATCCAAGACTGGAGCGGTGTTGTCTATCGCGTGCGCCCCCCAACGGACCCCAAACCCCTAGTCTCCCGAACGACTGACAAAAAAGAAGCGCCCCTTCCACCCCTTATTACTGGAAGGGGCCCCGCTCACTCGGAAGCCCGCTCGGGCGGACAGATAATAGCCGCCCGACCCCCTGGAAAGGCGAAAACAGAAAAGGAAGAGGGGCCGGGTCGGGGTTATATTTGCGTAAAGGCATTCCCCCAGGAACGCCACTAGGTAACGCCATGAGTTCGGCGCCATCTGGGACAGGGAGATTTGCCACCGAGAAAGGCAGGAAGTTATGACGGGGTGCAGGGGGAGGCGTAGCCCGGCCTCGAAGGCATCAATAGTAAGGGCAAAGCTCCCGGGAATCGGGTCATACGCCCGCTGGCCGGGCTCAGGAACAAGAAGGACAAATTCCTCCGGGATGCTATAGAGACTCCGGAGACGACTCAAAGATGACTCGCTCACGATAGAGTCAAGGTCATGCGGCCGCATTAGGGCCTCAAGGGCCCAGACCGCCTTTTCGTCGGGGGACGAATTGGGATTCGACACAACCATCATATTCCCGACTTTTGCCAAAGGAGAAGAAGAGGGGGAGGAGGAAGAAGACACCATTCTTACTAACCTTTAGTAAGAAAGGAAGGAACGATCAACGTAAGCAAAACGATGGAGGCCGAAGCAACGCAACAAAAGCAGGTGAGGAAACCCCCCAGGGGCTACCCATACGATGTTTATATCCCGCCAAAAGCGTCGGCTCTTACCCTCCCGAGATGCGTCGCATCGGAACGACCAAACGTCGCTCAACCATAAATACAGCCGGATAGGACGGCCAACCGGCACATTACACGTGGCAAGAGACAGGCGTGCGACGCCGGTCTTCTTGAATACCGGCGATTCATGAAAAGGGCTCGCCCCCCGAGCCGTCGGGCAGGCCAAAGGCTACCTCGTCACCCGCGCCGCCGCCCACATCGCAGCTCCTTGGTCGCAGCCGGTCCGGCACCTTACCACGGCCTACTCGCCTAAGTAGCTCTTCGGCCTGCCCGCTTGCGTCGTGCTCCTCGACTTCATGTCGCTCGAGGCCACACCAGCGCGGCCTGCCCGCCCGCGTCGTGCTCCTCGGCCTCATGTCGCCCGAGGCCACGCCAGCGCGGCCCGCCCGCCTGCGTCGTGCCCCCTGGCCTTATGTCGCCCGAGGCCACACCAACGCAGCCCGCCCGCCTGCGTCGTGCTCCTCGGCCTCATGTCGCCCGAGGCCACACCAGCGCAGCCTGCCCGCCTGCGTCGTGCTCCTCGACTTCATGTCGCCCGAGGCCACACCAGCGCAGCCTGCCCGCCTGCGTCGTGCTCCTCGGCCTCATGTCGCCCGAGGCCACACCAGCGCAGCCTGCCCGCCTGCGTCGTGCTCCTCGACTTCATGTCGCCCGAGGCCACACCAGCGCAGCCTGCCCGCCTGCGTCGTGCTCCTCGGCCTCATGTCGCCCGAGGCCACACCAGCGCAGCCTGCCCGCCTGCGTCGTGCTCCTCGGCCTCATGTCGCCCGAGGCCACACCAGCGCAGCCTGCCCGCCTGCGTCGTGCTCCTCGACTTCATGTCGCCCGAGGCCACACCAGCGCAGCCTGCCCGCCTGCGTCGTGCTCCTCGGCCTCATGTCGCCCGAGGCCACGCCAGCGCGGCCCGCCCGCCTGCGTCGTGCTCCTCGGCCTCATGTCGCCCGAGGCCACACCAGCGCAGCCTGCCCGCCTGCGTCGTGCTCCTCGGCCTCATGTCGCCCGAGGCCACGCCAGCGCGGCCCGCCCGCCTGCGTCGTGCTCCTCGACTTCATGTCGCCCGAGGCCACACCAGCGCAGCCTGCCCGCCTGCGTCGTGCTCCTCGGCCTCATGTCGCCCGAGGCCACACCAGCGCAGCCTGCCCGCCTGCGTCGTGCTCCTCGACTTCATGTCGCCCGAGGCCACACCAGCGCAGCCTGCCCGCCTGCGTCGTGCTCCTCGACTTCATGTCGCCCGAGGCCACACCAGCGCAGCCTGCCCGCCTGCGTCGTGCTCCTCGGCCTCATGTCGCCCGAGGCCACACCAGCGCAGCCTGCCCGCCTGCGTCGTGCTCCTCGACTTCATGTCGCCCGAGGCCACACCAGCGCAGCCTGCCCGCCTGCGTCGTGCTCCTCGGCCTCATGTCGCCCGAGGCCACACCAGCGCAGCCTGCCCGCCTGCGTCGTGCTCCTCGGCCTCATGTCGCCCGAGGCCACACCAGCGCAGCCTGCCCCCCTCGGCCTCATGTCACCCGAGGCCACACCAGCGCGGCTCGCCCGCCTGCATCGTGCCCCTCGGCTCTATATCGCCCAAGGTCACGCTTGCGCGGCCACCGCATTCTCACCACATCACCTCAGATCCGCAATTCCCGCAATCCTCGCGGCGGACCAGCTCTGCTCAGCTACTATAGCCCCACAAACCCAAGGCCATGCTTCACGCCTCCCTACGGCGACCAACGCATAGCCTCCTTTGGGGGGGGAGATATGATAAGGGTATTAATTATGATAAGACCTCCGTGACAGTAGCTGACACCCCATGCCTCTGACGGGCTGACAACCCCTGCCCAGCATGGGCCGGAACGCCAACGAGGCCCATCAATGACCGATCAGATTAGCCTTCTCACGGCACGCCAGCAGTGGGCAGGTGCATCCAGTAACACTCAAGCTCCTTATAAATACCCTCGCGTTCTAAGACGCGAAGGGGGGGAGAGACCACTCTTCTCCACACCACTAACTTGATCATCGGAGGGGTCGGGCCGAGCTTTCAACCCGACCTGTGCACAGGGGACGAAGACGAGGCGTGTCTCGCCGAACGTACAAGCGGGGAGCCCTTTTCCGGAGGAAATGACGTCCCCTCTCCCTGGCCGAATCCCCCCAGCAGGTCGACGATCTCTGCAGCCTCAAGGAACCCCCCGGGAGATTCCCTCCATTCGGACCCAGAACCAGCCGCGTCGGCCCCGAGGCCACGGCATAAAGTTGTTTACCCCAACACTTCTTATGCTAAAGATCTATACTTTCACCTTTCTGAATTACATTAATCTCTCCTTTGTGTAGCTTAGCTTCCATGGCATAAAAGGAGTTAAGCTTCTTTCCTCTTGTCACAATTAGGGAATCTTTAGTGAGTTTCCATTTGCTTTCACCAAAATAATGTGCAAAGCCCTCATCATCAAGTCTGCCTATAGATATCAAGTTAAGACGAATATCTAGAACATGTCTTACATCTTTGAGTATCAATTTGCTCCCAATACTAGTCTCCAAGCAAATATCTCCAATACCCACAATCTTAGATGTACCACTGTTTCCCATTCTGATATTACCATAATCACCAATAGTATAAAGATCTAAAGAAATCACTATGAGAAGTAACATGAAATGAAGCACCAGAATCAATTACCCAGTTATTGTCCTGAGCTGCAAGACTGACACAATCGTCATCACAAACAATAGTGATATTACCTTCAGCAGCAATTGTATTGGTCTCTTTCTCATTTTTTTTCATTTCATTCTGTTCTCACTTCTAAAACTTACACTCTTTCTTCATATGACCTGACCTATTACAGTGGAAACATTTGATATCTCTTCTAGACTTAGATCTTCCTCTATAACCATATGGATTTCTACTATGACTTCTTCCATGTCTTTCTTGTTTTTTAGTAACAAATGCACCAGAAGAAGACTCACCATGTTCTTTCCTTCTAGCATCTTCATTTAGCAAACTGTCTTTAACCATATCTATAGTTAGAGTCCCCTCTGGCGTGGAGTTACAAATTATCACCATAAACGTTTCCCAACTTTTTGGTAAAGAGTTGAGAAGTAGTAATCCTTGCATCTCATCATCTATATTCATTTTCATAGCAATCAACTTGTTTGCAAGACTCTGAAATAGGTTTATGTGCTCAACAATGTTACCACCATCTTTATACTTCAAATTTACAAGCCTTTTGAGGAGAGAAATTCTATTTCCCACTGTCTTTTTCGCAAAGAGATTTTCTAACCTTTGTCAAACAGTATCAGCTCTGGTTTCATCAGAAATATGCTCATGCAAGTTTATATTCATCCATCTTCTAATATAGGCAATAGTTTTTCTATGTTGAACTTCTCATTATTCATCATCCATAGTAGAAGGTTTATCTTTAACCTTGATAGGCTTATACAAATATTTGCAATAAAGCAAATCTTCCATCATACGTCTCCAAGTGGAATAATTTGATGAGTTCAATTTAATCATACCACCTAACTACTCCATTTCAATCACATAAGAAAAACTAGCACCAAATAACCTATTGCTCATATACCACTTGTATCAAAATGGATTCCTCATCAAAATACCAACTTGATATCAAAATGGAAATATCAACCAGCGCAGCATAAACAATAGAGCAATAAATCAATCACACGGTAAGACCAAATCTTTTAACGTGGAAAACCCAATGTGGGAAAAACCATTAGACCGTAGTCCACCTCAAACTTTCATTATCAATAGTAATGATAACAGGTTTACAGTAAATCTTCTCTAGAATAAATAGAGGATCACAATAACATCAAGAACATAGATCTTGGCTCAAGAATAATATATCATCATCACATAAGATGGATCTCCTCAAAAGAGAATTCTAAGTCTCACAAAGTGGGTATAGCAGGAAAGTACCTCAGAGAGGGTAAACTATAAATCAGCACTATTAGGATTGTAGAGTTTGCTGCAAGGATGCTCCATATAAAATTTGGGCTAAAACTGACAATGTTTGGCCATTGATCATCAAGCAGAAAACTTAAGATCCTAATCTTTCTCTCTCCTTTTCTCTTGGTGTCGTCGGTCATTCGCAAATCTCTCTCACCTTTTAATTTCTTTTTGATTACTGATTTGAGCTTATGATCCAAATTGTCTAAGCCCACATATAGACTGGACCAACAAGTAATGGGTCTTAGGTTAAGATCGGCTAAATCTTAAAAATTATAATTTCATAATGTGTTCTAAATCTTTCTAGCCACTATTCTAGTTTTTAAAAAAATAAAATCACATATTATCTTGTGACATATAATCTATTTTCAGCATTTAAGAAAAACATCAAAGTGTCTATATTACATAAATTGACATCTTAGTTTGGATTAAATAAAGAAAGACCTTGAATTTTTCTTGAAAAAAGATTAACTTGTTTTGAAAAACATCAATGTTATCTAATGGAGACATGTGGATGGGTATGTGTCTATACACATTAATTGACATCTTGGTTTGGATTAAAGAAACGAAGACCACAACGAGTATTGGGTCTTAGGCTAGGCATTGGCTAAACCATAGAAATTATAATATTATACTGTGTTCTTAATCTTCCTAGCTACTATTCTATTTAAAAAAAATAAAATCACATGTTATCTTGTGCTCTATAAACACTTTTCAATATACATGTGTATGCGTCTATATCACGTTAATTGATGTCTTGGTTTGGATTAAATAGAGAAAGACCTTGAGTTTTCTTAAAGAAAGATTAACTTGTTATCAAAAGGTACATTGTTACACTAATTGACATGATATTTATTTAGATTAAAAAAATATCATGGGATTCATGGATAACTTAAAGTTATTTATCTTAGTAAATAGCAAACCAAATGCGATGTCTAATATGGCAAGCAGTGGGTCTTAGGCTAAGCATTGGCTAAACCTTAGAAACCATAATGTTGTTCTAAATCTTCCAAGCCACTATTCTATTTTTTAAAGAAAAAAAGTCACATGCAATAACTGTCATCTTGTACCTTATAAACCATTTTCAACATTCAAGAAAAATAACAATGTTATCTTTGAGAGACACATGGAAGACTTGAGTTTTTCTTTAAAATGGGATTCATGAGTAACTAAAAGTTATTTGTTGTAATAAATACTAAACCAAATGCCATGTTGAATATGCCGAATAGTCGGTCTTAAGCTAAGCATTGGCTAAACTTTAGAAATCGTAATGTCAAAATATGTTTTAATCTTCCAAGCCACTATTTTTTTTTTTTTTTTT
This sequence comes from Musa balbisiana, assembly GCA_004837865.1. Taxonomy (NCBI): domain Eukaryota; kingdom Viridiplantae; phylum Streptophyta; class Magnoliopsida; order Zingiberales; family Musaceae; genus Musa; species Musa balbisiana. The sequence goes on from PYDT01000179.1 coordinate 54,225, forward strand.
AAGTTACATGCAGATAACTATCATCTTGTGCCCTATAAATTCTGTTCAACATTCAAGAAAAACATCAATGTTATCTTATGGAGACACGAGGATGGGTATGTCTCTATATCACAGTAATTGACATGTTGGTTTGGATTAAATAACGAAAGACCTTGAGTTTTTCTTAAAGAAAGACCAACTTGTTATGAAAACATAGATTGTTACATAAATTGACATGATGTTTATTTAGATTAAAAAAAATCATGAGACTCATGAATAACTAAAAGTTATTTATTTTAGTAAATACCAAACCAAATGTGACCTCTAATACAGCAAGCAGTGGATCTTAGGCTAAGCATTGGCTAAACCTTAGAAACCATAATGGGATAATGTGTTCTAAATCTTTCAAACTATTATTCCTATTTTTTTAAAAAAATAAAATCACCTATTATCCCTATAAACTCTTTTTAGTATTCAAGAAAAATATGAATATTATCTTATGGAGACATGTGGACAAGTATACATCTATATCACATTAATTGATGTCCCAGTTTGGATTAAATAAAGAAAGACCGTGAGTTTTTCTTAAAAAAAGATTAACTTGTTATGAAAACTAATCGACATGATATTTATTTAGATTAAAAAAGACCTCAAGTCATGCTCATTGAGTAATGTTATATATGCAGGTCCATTATCTAATACCGATGACATCATGTTATGGTAGTCTCTAAAGAAGGGAGCGTAAACATAGATATATGTAGTGGTGAGATTGAAAGTTTGTCAAGAAAACTATAGAATTCACCACATAATGTAGACGCTTCCATGGCGCCCCAACCATTTTGATAACCCATTCATCTTTAACCAAACACATATGATAGATTAAATAAAGAAAGGCCTTGAGTTTTTCTTAAAGAAAGACCAACTTGTTATGAAAACTAATCGACATGATATTTATTTAGATTAAAAAAATATCATGAGATTCATCAAATAACTAAAAGTTATTTATCTTAGTGAATACCAAACCAAATGCTACGTCTAATATGGCAAGCAGTGGGTCTTAGATTAAGCATTGGCTAAACTTTAGAAACCATAATGTCATAATGTGCTCTAAATCTTCCAAGCCACTATTCTACTTGTTTAGAGAAAAAAAGTCACATGCAATAACTGTCATCTTATGCCCTGTAAACTATTTTCAACATTCAAGTCAAATAAACATGGTTTTTATATAGATTAAAAAAATATCATGAGATTCATCAAATAACTAAAAGTTATTTATCGTAATAAATACTAAATCAAATGCAATGTCGAATACGCCAAATAGTAGGTCTTAAGCTAAGCATTGGCTAAACTTTAGAAATCATAATGTCAAAATATGTATTAATCTTCCAAGCCACTATTTTTTTTTTTTGAAGTGGTCTAATATGGCAAGCAGTGGGTCTTAGATTAGCATTGGCTAAACTTTAGAAACCATAAGGTCATAATGTGCTCTAAATCTTCAAGCCACTATTCTACTTGTTTAGAGAAAAAACGTCACATGCAATAACTGTCATCTTATGCCCTGTAAACTATTTTCAACATTCAAGTCAAATAAACATGGTTTTTATATAGATTAAAAAAATATTATGGGATTCATCAGTAACTAAAAGTTATTTATCGTAATAAATACTAAATCAAATGCAATGTCGAATACGCCAAATAGTAGGTCTTAAGCTAAGCATTGGTTAAACTTTAGAAATCATAATGTCAAAATATGTATTAATCTTCCAAGCCACTATTTTTTTTTTTGAAGTTACATGCAGATAACTATCATTTTGTGCCCTATAAATTCTGTTCAACATTCAAGAAAAACATCAATGTTATCTTATGGAGACATGTGGATGGGTATGTCTCTATATCACAGTAATTGCGTGTTGGTTTCGATTAAATAAAGAAAGACCTTGAGTTTTTTTTTTTTTTTTAAAGAAAGACCAACTTGTTATGAAAACATATATTGTTACACAAAATGATATGATATTTATTTAGATTAAAAAAATATCATGAGATTCATCAAATAACTAAAAGTGATTTATCTTAGTAAATACCAAACCAAATGCCGTCTAATACAACAAGCAGTGGGTCTTAGGCTAAGCATTAGCTAAACCTTAGAAACCATAATGCCATAATGCGTTATAAATCTTCCAAACTACTATTCTATTTTTTTTAAAATAAAGTCATTTATTATCCCTATAAACTCTTCCAAACTCCTCAAATCGTTGCCAAATATCCACACTTGCTAACTGAGGAAGAGAAGGGGAGAGGAGAATAGGAGGTGGCAACCAAGAAGCCTAGCCTATAGCTCTTTTGTTCTATTCTGCCCTATTGGGTATTGGATCTTCATCCAACTACCTAAGCCTCTTAGATTAGTATATCTCTATCTAATAATATCTTATTGGCTCTTATTGGATCTCATCCACAGGATCTAATAATTCAGAGGCTTATTGGATATTCAATAAGATAGGGGCTTCGACGGATATCTTATATCCGAACCTTTACTCGTCGTAACACTGACCATATGTGTGTGACCCTCTATACCCAATATCGAGTTGGTCGTGAGTCATACTTGTCAGAACTCCTTCTGGCTCAGTAAATTATTATGGAGATAATAATTCACTCGACTCATCGATTGCGGACGTGCTAGGCCACTACACCGCAGCCCCCAAACGATACAAAGAAATCCAATCCTTTGGACTTATCTGTCCTCAATTACCGTGTACCTATAGTCTTTCATCCATCTAATATTCCAAAGAACCCCAGACGAGCCTAGTCCTCTACTCTGATGTGGCCAAGCTCAACTCCCCAAGGGATGCACCTAGGTCGAGCGTACATGCTCCCTAGTCATGCATTCGGTTTGAAGACCTGAGGGTTGCACATTGAATGAGTAAAAGTTAAAAAAGTCTTGCTTTTCGAGCCATGCACCTCGGTGTGAAGCCCCAAGGGCTACACCTAGGCTGAGTCTACGTGCTCCTTAGCCATGCACCTCAACAAAAAGCCTCAAGGGTTGCAACTAGGTTGAGCTTACATGTTCCCTAGCTGTGCACCTCAGCGAGAAGACCCGAGGCTTACACCTAGCCTAAGCTTACACACTTCCTAGTCGTGCACTCGATATGAAGACCAAAGGCATGCACCTAGGCCGAGCTCATGCGCTCCCTAGCCATGCACTCGGTTTGAAGACCCGAGGTTTACATCTCAAATGAGTAAGAGTTAAAAAGGACTCGCTCCCAAACCATGCACCTTGGCATGAAGCCTCAATGGCTGCATGCATCTAGGCTAAGCCTATGCACTCCCTTGCCGTGCACCTCGGCATGAAGACCCAAGGGCTGCACCTAGGCCAAGCCCACGTGCTCCTTAATCATGCACCTTGGCATAAAGACCCAAAGGTGGCATCTCAGATGAGTAAAAGTTAAAAGGGACTCGCTTCCGATCCATGCACCTCGGCGTGAAGCCCCAAGGGCCATACCTAGGCTAAACCTACACGCTCCCTAGCCGTGCACCTCAACGAGAAGACCCGAGGGATGCACCTAGGCTAAGCTTACATACTCCCTAGCCATGCACTCGGCATGAAGACCCTACGACCTTACCTCGACCGGATCGACGCACTCCCAACACCCCAACCAATAGACTTCCATTAGAGTACGTACCCCACATAAGAGCATTCAAGGGCACCCTTTGGAGAAAGGCCCGAAGGATACCCTTTCGAGAGGGGGCAAATGATAAGGATGATTTTGCCCCATGCCAGCTCATCTGCCACCGAGGCTGACACCTAAGTAGGGCTTAGAGTTACTAGCCCTAAAATGGTACTACAACACATCCTGATGTGCCCCGCTAGCAATAACTATCCTACCTTATCAAGATCGGAGAATGATCAAGCAGTTCACCTAATCTTATCCTATGTTAGCTAGTAAAAAGGCCCAGGGATCCAGTATATAAAGGAACCCATCAGCTCACATAGAATGAGGGGACTCTCTACACACTAACTTAGTCATATAACTTATACTATTGTCTTTTTTCCTTCGCTAACTTAAGCATCGAAGGGGTCACATCGGGTAATCCTTAACATTAGCCTATCATGTAGGATTATTGGTCGCTTGAGGACATCTAGATGACCCATCCCTAGGGAGAAACCTTACAACCAGGAAGATCCCAGTTTGCCTACCCAACCATCTTGAATTGAGTCCTCACCAGCAAAACGACTTCGACTGGGAAGCCTATACAGTCTTACCTCACCAAAATTTTCATATAAGTCAAAAAGAGATATCTAGATGAGACTGCGCCTTCAGTAGTGAACCAATCATATCGATTCATCAGTAGACAGTACTCATCACACCATCACCCTCCAAGTTTTTCTTTGAAGTAGTTTACCTGAGCTTTTCTGCTGTCCGTGTGCATCGACCAAGCGCACGTTCAAACATAAGACGCTGCACTTGCATTGGCCGACAGACAAGTGTAATGTACAGGATGCGCCTGTCTTAGTGACCATGGGTGGTAATTAGAATTCGGATCACACCGACTAATAGGAGGCCACAGTAATTCTGTGGGGTCAGTCACTGGGTGGGTAATTAGTGACCACGAGTCCTTTGCCCCAACTCAGTATGTGTTTTACATAGTGGAGATTGCTAATGCAACCGGTTGTGATGGCTGTGCCTTTTACATAGTGAAGAAAGAAAGAGGTCAAGATAACAACAAGGATCTCATGCCATTCTAGCGGCGACGGGTCAATGAATACGTGTCCCATGCTTCCTGCACATTAAAGAATGACATTAACACATACTTGGTTGATATCATCATGAATCTCATGGAGGTGCGAGCGCTTGCGGCTATATATATCCCCCTCCCTTCCGAGGAGAGCGTGCAATCATATCTTCTCCAAACGAGTGCCTACTTATCTGCAAATGGTGATCAGTAGCTCAATTTGCATGATTTACCTTCTCTCTCTCTCTCTCTCTCTCCTCTCTCACCTCCTCTCGCTCTCTCTCTCTCTTTTTATATATCTATATATATTAATTATATCTGTCTATATATATATCTGTATATATATGTGTATATATATGTATATATATGTGTATTATATGTCTTTATATTGTATAGATATGTATGATATATGTATAGTATATATGTATAATATATGTATATATATGTAATATATATGTATATATATGTATATATATATATATATATATGTTTTTTATAATTTTGATTATATTTGGTGTTCCTAATGAACGAATGGATGCACGTATTATGCAGGCCAACGCGATCAACGCCGGGCCGTGGGGTGGGAAAGGAGGGATTACGTGGGATACTTTAGTGGTAACTCAAGGCATCACCCACATCAAGATTTATTATGGAGATGTCATAGACGGGTTGGACATAACTTACGTCACGGATGGCAAACGCCAAACCTTGAAAGTTGGAGACACAATTGGAGCTGTATGGAACGAGGTACGTTCGTATGTACGAGGAAGCCAGCATATCACTATATAAAAAGTTTTATGAGCTTCAAATTACTGTTTCCCTCTTAGGATTCTAACTATTTCATTGTTTCTAATTTTTTAAGATCGTTCTCAAGAAGGACGAGTACTTCAACTCCATCTCAGGATTTTACGGTCCAACGATTCCGGAAGATGTTATTGTCATAAAACAGCTGACTCTTGGCACCAACAAGGGCACAAGTGTAACTGTTGGTACAACGCAAGGGGGAGACTTTCCCTTCCCCTATTCACCACTTCCTCCTCATTACAAGATCGTGGGATTTCATGGACGTGCAAGCACAGTTATAGAAGCAATTGGAATTTACTACGAGAAAAAATAGGGTAAAAACTAGTCCATGAATGCCGAAGGGATATTGCTGCTACATGGATGCTCTAGTAAATAAGTAGCGGCAGCTGATGTTCGTCTCCTTGTGATCATCGTCGTCGTCGTTGTACTCGTCGCTTAATGTATCTTTGAATAAATTATGATGTGTTTGTGTGTCCTCTTTGATATGTTTCGACTAAAATCAATCTTTTGTGTTGGGCAATGCATTCCGATTCACATCCAAATCTCACGGCGTTGCCAGTGGCCTTTGGTTTCTCTAAGCACCTATCTTGAAGTTGCTAGGTTTCGTGATATTTGACAGGGGGGACTCGTCCTATGTTAGTGGTTGTTTTTCTCTCCAAAAATCTAATATCAATGAATGGTAATAAACACCTTCTTCACTGCATACTCAATTTTGTACGATGATTCAGTCTACCTAATTGCCTTGTTTAACTCTAGTATGTAAAATTTGACACAGCCACCTGCAAGGCTTGTACTCATTATTGACATTTAGCTTTTCACATTAATGCACTACTTGTTTCTAGGGCAGACGCAAATTAACTTGTTATCACTTAACTTGTGTGATGACAAGTACAGCGGGCACCTATCTATCAATAAATACTCAAAAATATTGCTTTCAATCTTTCTTGCCTTGTTTCTTTCTTCTTCTTCTTTTCCTTCTTTATGTTCTTCCTCTTCCTTTTTAAATATTTTTTCTATCAAATTTCTCTAAGATGATATATTCTTTGAGAAAAAAAACACCTTAATAAAAGGAGTCCTACCAATTTAGTAACATAGCCAAGTCATGAAATGTTGTACTGAAGCCTTTTAAAATATCAATTAGACATTATAAATCAAAATCATCAACAAGGATGCACAGTGATATATATATATATATATATATATATATATATATATATATATATATATATATATATATATATATAACCTCCCTAATCTATGAGGTTAATTTAATTCTTTTTTCTAAGCTTGAATTGTCCCTTCTACTATATCGATCTCTTTGTTGTATGGACTCATTGTCTCTTTTTCTTCCTCCCTACTCGGTATCATAGCATTCATGAGTGACTTCTACGTACAGCATTAGACCAAATACAACAAGTAGTGCCATAATGTTTTTGAAATCCTTCAAGCCATCATCCTAGGACAATTATTTTTGCTAAGAAGTATGCCAATGTTATGGCAATTCCACCCAAAAGATAATGGATTAGGCTCTACACTAAATAAGTACGAGTAACTTTTAATTTATTTTGAGCTTAAATGATGGATCCGATGATTTTTTTTTCTTTTTCTGATAATCATAGTCAACGAATAGAAATGTTAAATTAAAAATCCATACAAAATCATCAAGGAAAGAAAATAATATGATGATAATTGTCATCTTGTACCCTATAAATTATATTTAAGATTAAACATATGAATGTTATCTTGTGGAGATATGCCAATGGGTGTGCGTCTGTCCTATCACATGAATTGACATCCTGTTTTGTATTAAAGAAGAAAGACTGACTTTTCTTAAGCTTAAAAAAAGACCGACATGTTGGTGTTTCACTAATGACGTGGTATTTAGATTGAAATAAGGCCTCGAGTCATACATATTGAGTGATCGTATGTAGGTTTTTTATCTTATCTGTAGTCTCGAAGATGACATTAAAGGTTGTGAGACTATATATATACCACCCATTCCTCCCTCTCTCTCTCTCGGCAAATGCGTGTATACGTATCGGTATCTGCAAATGGTGTGAGGCTCATTTAATTTGTCTTTATGTATAATCTCTCTCTCTCTCTCTCTCTCTCTCTCTCTCTCTCTCTAAGGATCTGTTTCATTATAACGTTGATCATATTTCGTGTTCTTCATGGATGAAGGCAAGCACTTAGGGCGATGTGATTAAGGCGGAGCCGTAGGGTAACATTAATGAAGGGATTTGACCGTGGGCTACGAGGATCACTGACTACATTACTCGATTCGAGATTTACTATAGAGATATGATATGCGGCATGGACATAGACTACCGTATTAATGGAACACGCCAAACCCTAAAAGTGAGAGGCATAGCAGCCGAGTCCACTGAAGTATACATGTGCACGAACTCCAATGTCCAATTATCTCCTACTTAAACTCTCCGGTCTTTCTATATATACTGTCAAAGCAAACATGAGGTTATCATTTCATGAAACACAATAATAGCATACGATGAACTCCATATTATCATGTTCCCTATCGTATTCTAATAAGATATATGGCTTCTGTTCTCGTTTATTCTTCAGGTTGGCGAATACTTCAACTCCATTTCAAGATATTATATCTTTAAGGATGATGTTACTGTCTTAACACAACTTAGTCTTGGCACCAACAACGAGACATATGTAACCGTGGGCCAAAAAAGGTGACACTTCTTTCTTATTTGAGAATATTCAGGTTTTCGGCTTCCATGGACCTGCAAGTGCAATCATCAATGCGATCGGGGCTTACTATGTTGTAGTTTGAATATTTGTAGTAAGTACCGTCCGTGTATTGCTACAAAGATGCTCTATACATTATTAAGTAGCAGCAGCAGTTGTCATTGTTATCGTTTCGTCCCTCATGTATCTATAAATGAATTATGAAATATTTAGATCATATGTGTTGTTGGATGCATTCCTATTCATTTAATCGAGTGAGAGGTAAAAATAAGAGCATGACGTGGATCATCCTAAGCACGACGCGAAAACGCTTGTCTTAAGAGCATGATGCAACCATGTCGCCTGTCCATCTATAGAGATATCGGACATGGATAACTGAGCAACACCACACTAAGAGCTTACTTCGATCGAGTAAGACGTAGTTTATGTGCTCATTTTAACTTCTGTGTCGATGTATATAAACTAAAGATCAAGGGGTATACCCATGGCCTGTTCGAAAGAGGGTAGAGAGCCTAGGCCATCTTTGCTTCCAAAGACCTGTAACCTTATTATATCTAGCAAAATCAGTCACTCAGTTAGCATACTTAGTTTCTTCTCTTATTATATATGTACAAAAGAATATTTAGATAAATATCGCATTAAGTGTAGAACATCTCTAGTGATGTTGATCAACTTCCCTAGAGGTTTGGTTCTCTCTAATATCTTAACCACCAGTGCGGCATCCATCTGGATTGTCAGTTTAGTTTCATTCCAGTATAATACGTTGGATGTCTTATTTGACAACCTTTAAGTTCATTGTAGTAACATCCTTCATTCGATACAAAGTTATATCCTGCAAGCAGACAAGTAGCCTCAGCATTTCTATGAAGAAACACAACTCCACCTTCTTTAGATTCATATAAAATGAGCCATCCATGTTATGTTTAATCCAACTATCATTTGGAGAAGACCAACTTACTATGATTTGATAATTCCTCAAAGAAATCCCCTCTTCCCCCGCACAGGGCAGGAGTGAGATCATCCGATCCAATCACGATGCTCCGCAGTACATGTTGCACCGACTCTCACGCTCCCCATCCAGAGGAGGAAAGGCAGCAGCGCCCTGTCGAGGATTAGGGATTTGCGATCCTACACAAGGGGAAATGGGCCATTCTTACGCAGGCACCAGAATGCTAGGCGAGCCAACACATGCGGGCCCAACAGGCCACCTCGGGCTCCCCATCAGCACCTGACGCTTCGCACATGGCTGGGCTTGACTCAGCGACGGCATCTGCACGGGTCTGGGTACCACAGTCGCAGGTAAAGCTGAAGAAGACTCCAGTTGACCGCCTCGTGGCCTCCAACTCAGGCTCGCGGGGGTGGGCCTGACTCGGCAGCTGCTTCAACGAGCCATAATATCATATCACTCAATATCGAATTAAGTGTAGAAATTATCCTCAACATATAGATCATGGATCATGTCTATAACTACCTATGAATCATTTCTCAAAATGGATACCAGAGGGGTTCCCTCGTTTCCAAGGGCATCCAACCTCTGGACACCAGCACTCTGCCTCTCAACCAGCCTAGTAGAGCAATCCGACAGCTCGTGGCCAACACAGCCACAACGAAAGTAGAGAAAGGCAAGTTTTTGTACAAGCAACCTAGAAATACCCGGTCTGGGCAGCACCGATCCACACTCGCTGATGGAGGGGAGAAGAAAGATCGATCTGCCACACAGATTCTAACATTGGGTGGTGACCACGTTCCAATTTCAAAGACCGATCATCGATTTTAATTGGGCGACCCAAAGGGTAAGCCTGGAAGTTGAATCCGTACTGGGGAAGATCTCGGCATTTCTGTCATGGGATTGAAATCCAGATGCCAAGGGAAACATGGAGAAACTGTCCCTGGAAGGACCAAGCCCCGGCGGCAATAACCTTAAGAACATCCACCTCGGAATGAAACCGAAATAGGAAAAGAGATGGGCAATCCTTTCTCCCTTGCCTTAGTTGGAAGTTAGATTGTTTGTGGACTTGTAGGTCATCCTATTATTGCTGTAGAAGTCATTGCAATATCATGCTCGTTGTCTGGTGTCATTGCAATACAATGCGTGGGGAAACCGAGGCGACGTCGCCTTTCCCTTTTTTTTTTTTTTTTTTTTTTTTTTTTTCACGGGGAAACCGAGCGACGTCGTCTTTCCCCCTTTCCCTCTACTTCTTTCTTTCTTTCTTTCTTTTTTTTCACGGGAAAACCGAGGCGACTTTGCTTTTCCTTTTTTTTTCTTTTTCGCATGGGTCCACGTCGCCTCTCCCTTTCCATTTTCTTTTATTTGCATGGGAAAACTGAGCGACGTCGCTTTGACCTTTTTTTGACGCAGGGAAACCTAGGTGACATTGCCTTTCCCTTTTCTTTCCTTTTGAGCGAGGAAATCGAACGATGTCGTCTTTCCATTTTCTTCTTTTTTTTTTTTACGCGTTGAAATTGAGCGACGTCGTCTTTTTCTTTTCTTTTTTTTTTTTTTACTTTTTTTTCTTTTTTTGCAAGCAAACTGAAGTGACGTCGTCGAGTCGTTTCTTTTTTTTTCACGTGGAAACCAAGCGACGTTGCCTTTCCCCCCCCCTTTTTTTTTTTTTTTTTTTGCACGAGGAAACCTAGTAACGTCGCCTTTCCCTTTTCTTTTTTATCTTTTTTCATGAAGAAACCTCGTCAACATCGCCTTTCTTTTTCTCTTTCTCTTTCTCTTTCTCTTTCTCCTTCTCCTCAACCACTTTGATAAACCATTCATCTTAATTCAAACACATATGATAAATAAGTCATTATAATAGGTCAAGCTACCCTTAACACTTGTTAAAAAAAAAAAAATTTCAAAGGGTAAGTGATAAAGGTTGGATTTGATCCGATGACCCTACGATAAATTGTCAATATTTTTATCGACTATACTAGCTAACACTTTTAAAATATTAGATAAGATTTTGAACACTCAATCTTTAGTAAGAGGATATGAAACATCGTCACCAGATTAATATTTTAGGTGTTAGTACTTGTTACTCTATTCTTAATCTTTCAAGATGATTTAAGTTAGATACTTCAATTTACCCCCTCATGTGGAGATGGTGTGCAACCAAAATGGATCAGAGGAAGGTTGATAGTTCATGTCCAACCAACATTTAATAGGTTTTCCTTGTCTATAATGATGTCATTGGAAAACCTTAACCACGTTCTTCCATTGTAAAGACTCCACTTGTTCCTTAATAATACTGGCCCATAGTTGGACCACCAACTGTTTGGTACAATATATAGTTGATTTCCTACTATAAAAAAAAGGTTTTCTAAGAGCCATATATGAAAAATAAAATGTTTTCTTTGATAATAATTCAAATCTAATATTTTCGGAACAGTTCAAAACTTTCTTGGTTTGTTGAGGCAGTTAATTGATAAAAGAAATTTTTTTCTAAGCAAGAGTAATTATAGTTCATGCGCAATCCAATTCTTTGTTCCCTACTAAATAAGACAACATGACGATAAAAACATTGAATCTTACATCTATTTGATCATTTTTTGAGAAAGTGCTATTTACAAGGGAAAATAAACTTAGATTTTCAAAATTATCAAAAAAGCCCATGTTGTCAACAAAACAAAACAAAAAAAATCCATCTTGCTCCACTATGATCGACTTTTCGATTATACTCTTGCTTTCTTAAATGATAACCCAAATTTCCTTTTTTTTTTGTTTTATCTGGCCACGGGCCAAACACTAAATCGTATATCAACACTTTCTCACACTAGTTGGGTCCCACAGGTCATTCGACGTAGCGAGCGGGGCCTACTCCGATCGGTATGAGTCGGTTATCATTATTGATTTTGGTACAGCCATGACCTATCATTTTCGAGCTTTGGAGCGCCGTCAATTAAGGGGTACCTACGTGACCAACAGGACTGTGGATGTTGTGTTGTGCTTGACGGCACATGTCATCATCATCGTTTTAAGATTTATGAAAGAACCCAACTCATTTTAAGATTAAACAAAGACCCGAAATCAATTGTAGTGGAGACACGTCAAAGGGAATGTTTGCTATTGAGTTTTCTTTAGTAAAGATATCTAATGATTACAGATCAAGCTGTCTCGGCTGGTCGAAGACAAAAGAAGACACTAACCATATCAACCTTAATCGCAGCTAATAACGCATGGGTCCACGTCGCCTCTCCCTTTCCATTTTCTTTTATTTGCATGGGAAAACTGAGCGACGTCGCTTTGACCTTTTTTTGACGCAGGGAAACCTAGGTGACATTGCCTTTCCCTTTTCTTTCCTTTTGAGCGAGGAAATCGAACGATGTCGTCTTTCCATTTTCTTCTTTTTTTTTTTTTACGCGTTGAAATTGAGCGACGTCGTCTTTTTTCTTTTCTTTTTTTTTTTTTACTTTTTTTTCTTTTTTTTTGCAAGCAAACTGAAGTGACGTCGTCGAGTCGTTTCTTTTTTTTTCACGTGGAAACCAAGCGACGTTGCCTTTCCCCCCCCCCTTTTTTTTTTTTTTTTTTTTTGCACGAGGAAACCTAGTAACGTCGCCTTTCCCTTTTCTTTTTTTATCTTTTTTCATGAAGAAACCTCGTCAACATCGCCTTTCTTTTTCTCTTTCTCTTTCTCTTTCTCTTTCTCCTTCTCCTCAACCACTTTGATAAACCATTCATCTTAATTCAAACACATATGATAAATAAGTCATTATAATAGGTCAAGCTACCCTTAACACTTGTTAAAAAAAAAAAATTTCAAAGGGTAAGTGATAAAGGTTGGATTTGATCCGATGACCCTACGATAAATTGTCAATATTTTTATCGACTATACTAGCTAACACTTTTAAAATATTAGATAAGATTTTGAACACTCAATCTTTAGTAAGAGGATATGAAACATCGTCACCAGATTAATATTTTAGGTGTTAGTACTTGTTACTCTATTCTTAATCTTTCAAGATGATTTAAGTTAGATACTTCAATTTACCCCTCATGTGGAGATGGTGTGCAACCAAAATGGATCAGAGGAAGGTTGATAGTTCATGTCCAACCAACATTTAATAGGTTTTCCTTGTCTATAATGATGTCATTGGAAAACCTTAACCACGTTCTTCCATTGTAAAGACTCCACTTGTTCCTTAATAATACTGGCCCATAGTTGGACCACCAACTGTTTGGTACAATATATAGTTGATTTCCTACTATAAAAAAAAGGTTTTCTAAGAGCCATATATGAAAAATAAAATGTTTTCTTTGATAATAATTCAAATCTAATATTTTCGGAACAGTTCAAAACTTTCTTGGTTTTGTTGAGGCAGTTAATTGATAAAAGAAATTTTTTTCTAAGCAAGAGTAATTATAGTTCATGCGCAATCCAATTCTTTGTTCCCTACTAAATAAGACAACATGACGATAAAAACATTGAATCTTACATCTATTTGATCATTTTTTGAGAAAGTGCTATTTACAAGGGAAAATAAACTTAGATTTTCAAAATTATCAAAAAAGCCCATGTTGTCAACAAAACAAAACAAAAAAAATCCATCTTGCTCCACTATGATCGACTTTTCGATTATACTCTTGCTTTCTTAAATGATAACCCAAATTTCCTTTTTTTTTGTTTTATCTGGCCACGGGCCAAACACTAAATCGTATATCAACACTTTCTCACACTAGTTGGGTCCCACAGGTCATTCGACGTAGCGAGCGGGGCCTACTCCGATCGGTATGAGTCGGTTATCATTATTGATTTTGGTACAGCCATGACCTATCATTTTCGAGCTTTGGAGCGCCGTCAATTAAGGGGTACCTACGTGACCAACAGGACTGTGGATGTTGTGTTGTGCTTGACGGCACATGTCATCATCATCGTTTTAAGATTTATGAAAGAACCCAACTCATTTTAAGATTAAACAAAGACCCGAAATCAATTGTAGTGGAGACACGTCAAAGGGAATGTTTGCTATTGAGTTTTCTTTAGTAAAGATATCTAATGATTACAGATCAAGCTGTCTCGGCTGGTCGAAGACAAAAGAAGACACTAACCATATCAACCTTAATCGCAGCTAATAATGCATGGTGCCAAGTCACTGGGTGGGTAATTAGTGACCACGAGTCTTTTGCCCCAACTCAGTATGGTTTTTTCGCTATTTTTATTTAATTTAAGAAAGACGTATGTGATGTTATCTTGTGGAGATTGCCATTCCAGCGGCGACGGGTCAATGAATACGTGTCCCATGCTTCCTGCACATTAAAGAATGACATTAGCTCATACTTGGTTGATATCATCATGAATCTCATGGAGGTGCGAGCGCTTGCGGCTATATATATCCCCCTCCCTTCCGAGGAGAGCGTGCAATCATATCTTCTCCAAACGAGTGCCTACTTATCTGCAAATGGTGATCAGTAGCTCAATTTGCATGATTTCCCTCCTCTCTCTCTCTCTCTCTCTCTCTCCTCTCTCTCTCTCTCTCTCTCTCTATATATATATATATATATATATATATATATATATATAATTTTGATTTTATTTGGTGTTCCTGATGAATGAATGGATGCACACATTTATGCAGACCGAAGTGAGCAAGTTCGGGCCGTGGGGTGGGAATGGAGGGAATACGTTGGATACTTCAGAAACTAAATGCATCACCGACATCAAGATTTACTATGGAGATGCCATAAACGGGTTGGTTATAACCTATGTCAACGATAGCGGAACCCAAACCGCGACATTCGGAAGCACAATAAGTGAATCGAAACAGGTACGTTCATATGTACGAGGAGACCAGCTTATCACTATGTAAAAGTTTTATGAGCTTCAAATTACCGTTTCCCTCTTAGGATTCTAACTATTTCATTGTGTTTAATTTTTTAAGATCATTCTCCAGGAGAACGAGTACTTCATCTCCATCTCTGGATATTATGGTCTTTTGGGAGAAGTTACTGTCATAAAACAGCTTACTCTTGACACCAACAGGGGCAGACATGTAACTGTTGGTACGAGGCAAGCGGGAGACTCGCCCTTCCCCTGTTCACCACCACCACCTCCTCCTCCTCCTCCCTACAAGATCGTGGGATTTCATGGACGTGCAAGCACAGCTATCGACGCAATTGGAATTTACTGCTCCCGTAATAATCTAGGGTAAAAACTAGTCCATGCATGTTCCCGTGCTGAAAGGATATTGCGGCTACATGGATGCTCTAGTAAATAAGTAGCCGCAGTTGATGTTCGTCTCCTTGTGATCATCGTACTTGTCGCTTGATGTATCTTTGAATAAATTATCGTGTGTTTGTGGGTCCTCTTTGATATGTTTCGACTAAAATCAATCTTGTGTTGGGCAACGTATTCCGATTCACATCCAAATCTCACGGCGTGGAGGAACGCTAGCTATGATCAGATCGATCCTTGTCGAGTTGCTCCGTTGCCAATGGCCTTTGGTTTCTCTAAGCACCTATCTTGAAGTTGCTAGGTTTCGTGATGTTTGACAGGGGGACTCGTCCTATGTTGTGGTTATTTTTCTCTCCAAAAACCTTATAGCAATGACTGGTAATAAACACCTTTTTCACTGCTTACTCAATTTTGTACGATGATTCAGTCTACCTAATTGCTTGTTTAACTATAGTATGTAAAATTTGACACAGCCACCTGCAAGGCTTATACTCATTATTGACATTTAGCTTTTCACATTAATGCACTACTTGTTTCTAGGGCAGACGAAAATTAACTTGTTATCTCTTAACTTGTGTGATGACAAGTACAGCGAGCACACAGATGAGTGTCTCTAAACGAAGTTCATATAATTCAAAAGCGAAGGAGAGTTGAAATTTTTAATAAATACTCAAAAAAATTTCGTTCTATCTTTCTTATCTTGTTTCTTCTTTGTTTTTTTTTTTTTTTTCTTCCCTATGTTCTTCCTCTTCCTTTTTAAATTTTTTTTTTATCAAATTTCTCTCGTAAGATATATTCTTCGAGAAAAAGAGAACACCTTATTAAAAGGAGTCCTGCCAATTTAGTATCACAGCCATGTCATGAAATGTTGTATTGAAGCCTTTTAACATATCAGTTAGACATTATAAGTCAAAATAATCATGAAATGTTGTATTGAATAAGTACGAGTAACTTTTAATTTATTTTGAGCTTAAATGATGGATCCAATGATTTTTTTTTTTATAATCATGGTCAACGAATAGAAACATTAAATTAAAAACCCAGACAAAATCAATAGCTAGGGAAAAAAAATCATAAGCAGATAATTGTCATCTTGTGCCCTATAAATTCTTTTTAAGATTAAAATTGTGAATGTTGTCTTGTGGAGATATGCCAATGGGTGTGCTTCTGTCCTATCACATGAATTGACATCCTTTTTTGTATTAAAAAAGATAGACTTTGACTTTTCTTAGGCTTCAAGAAAGATCGACATGTTGGTGTTTCACTAATGACGTGATATTTAGATTAGTAATGCAGGTTCTTTATCTTATCTGTAGTATCGAAGACGACACTAAAGGCCGCGAGGGCTATCAATATACCCCCGATCCGTCCCCTGGAGAAGGGAATGCAATCACAACTTCGGCAAATGCGTGCATACGTATCGGTATCTGCAAATGGTGTGAGGCTCATTTAATTTGCCTTTATGCATGAATTCTCTCTCTCTCTCTAAGGATCTGTTTCATTATAACGTTGATCATATTTCGTGTTCTTCATGGATGAAGACAAGCACTCAAGGCGATGTGATGAAGGCAGGGCCGTGGGGTAACATTAATGAAGGGGTTTGCTTCTTTATCGTATTCTAATCAGATCTTTGGCTTCTTCAACTCCATTTCAGGATATTATATCTTGAAGGATGGTGTTACTGTCTTAACACAACTTACTCTTGGCACCAACAACGAGACATATGTAACCGCGGGCAAGAAAGGTGACACTCCTTTCTTATTTGGGAATATTAAGATTTTCGGCTTCTATGGACCCGCGAGTGCAATCATCAATGCAATCGGGGTTTACTACGTGGTAGTTTGAATATTTGTAGTAAATACTGTCTGTGTATTGCTACAAAGATGCTCTAGACATTATTAAGTAGCAGCAGTTGTTGTAATTGTTATAGCTTCGCCCTTCATGTATAGATATAAATGAATTATGAAATATTTATGGGTGATGGAGATATAAAGTGGAATAACCTTTATATATGAACAAGTACTAGAAGATCATAATACGTAATGGAATTAAATGGAAGTATAATTAAATGGAACACCAAGATATATGTGGAAAACCCCTCCAATGTGAAGGGTAAAACCTACGGGGCAAACTAGAGATAATCCACTATGAGAATAATGAATATACAAATCTCAATCTCTTGCCCAAAACCCTAGCAACAATCACAAGAGAATAATTGGGATACAAGGATCATGTTACTACTCACAATATCTAAAACCTCCCTAAGTAATCACAGCAAGAGTCTACTGTAGATTTGATCTAACCTGAGATGAGAACACTGCTAGATGATTGAGAACAGTTTCTCTGTATTGTCCTTGTCTTCTTCCCTTTTTTTCTCTTATTTTTATGTCTTGTTCTCCTCCTTTTCTTTGGAATCCCGTAGCTGCAGCCTTCTCCCATGTTACTGCCTTTTTTTGTCTATTTTCTGCATATAAAACGCAGCCCCCACATCCCCCTTATATTGATCTAGGGTTAGGTCAAAGGGGTGTGGGGTGTGGGCTATGGGCTGATAAAGCCCATCATGGGCTGATAAAGCCCATCATGGGCTGAACATGGGCTGTCAGCCCAACAACCTCCCCCTTCAGCCCATAAGGGAGGTTGTCCCATGACTCCTCAATGTGAAGCCATGTCGACCAGTTGTCGGCATATCTTCTGTCTTTCTTTTGGTAAAGTCTTTGTCAACATGTCTGCTCCGTTGTCATCTGTGTTAATTTTCTAAAGCTACAACTGCTTCTCTTCAAATACATTTCGAATCTAATAGTATATGACATCTATATGCTTTGACTTTGAATGAAATATTGGGTTCTTATACAAATAGATGACACTCTAGCTGTCACAATACACCACATAATTTTCCTGTTTCAGCCCCAATTCTTGTAAGAATTTTTTCATTCATAACATTTCTTTGCATACCTCTGTAGTAGCAATATATTCTGCTTCTGTGGTGGAGAGAGCAATACACCTTTGCAACCTGGATTGCCATGACACAGCTCCCCCTGCAAAAGTAAGTACATAACCTGAAGTAGACTTCCTCGTATCTATATCTCTTGCCATATCTGCATCTGTGTAACCTATCAACACATGTGGTCCACCTCTAAAATTTAAACAAACCTTAGAGCTCCCTCTGAGATATCTAAAAATCCACTTCACTACTACCCAGTGCTCTTTACCTGGATTTGTAAGAAATCTGTTAGTAACACCAACTGCATATGTGATGTCCAGCCTTGTACATACTATCGCGTACATTAAACTTCCAACTACTGAAGCATAAGGAATCTTTTGCATTTTCTCCTTCTCCTCATCACTTGACGGACTCTATTCTGAGCACAACTTGAAGTGACATGCAAGAGGAGAACCAACTGGTTTTGCATTGCTCATACTGAATCTTTCCAATACCTTTTCGATGTACTTCTCCTGTGACAACCAAATCTTCTTATTTTTCTTGTCACGAGAAATCTGCATACCCAGTATTTGCTTTGCTGGCCCCATGTCCTTCATTACAAAAGACTCACTCAGTTCCTTCTTCAATCTGTCAATTTTAGGCATATCTTTCTCAATAATAAGCATGTCATCAACATAAAGTAAGATAATAATAAAATCCTCACCAAACCATTTGATGTACACACAATGATCTGAAGCCGTTCTTTTGTATCAATTTTCTGTCATAAATGAATCAAACTTTCTGTACCACTGTCTTGGAGCTTGCTTTAGCCCATACAAGCTCTTCTTTAATTTACAAACAAAATTATCTTTACCTTTGACTTTGAAGTCTTCTGGTTGCTCCATATAAATTTCCTCCTCCAAATCACCATGAAGGAAAGCTGTCTTTACATCTAACTGCTCAACCTCCAAGTCCTGGCTAGTAGCAATACCAAGAGCAACACAAATAGAAGATATTTTAACAGGAGAAAATATCTCTTTAAAGTCAATACCTTTCTTTTGACTAAAGCCTTTCACAACCAATCTAGCTTTGTACTTTGGTTGAGAACAATATTCTTGAGTCTTCAACATGAATACTCACTTGTTCTTCAAGGCCTTCATTCCATTTGGTAGTAGTACCAAATCATAAGTGTGATTTTTCTGAAGAGCATCCATCACTTCCTGCATAGCAACTAACCACTTCTCTTTCTGCTCACTTTCAACTGCTTCCTGGTAACTCTCTGTTCACCTGCATCAGTAAGCATCACATACTCATCTATAGAGTATCTTCTGGAAGGTTGACGTTATCTAGAAGATCTTCTCAACTAAGGTTCTATTGGAACTTGCTCTCCTACTTTTTCTTGCTCAATATATCCTACAGGTATATCAACATCAGGCTCTACACTATCTTCCTGCACATCTCCCCCATCACCTTGATATACTGGAGGAATAACTGGGTCACAATCTGCGAATCCTTCTGCAAAAGTTTTGGTCGGTGTCTTCTTCTTCAAATCTTCAAAGGTTTGATCCTCAAAGAAGACTACATCTCTGCTTCTGAACACCTTCTGCTTTTCTGGATCCCAAAGCCTGTAACCAAACTGATCATGTGAGTAACCAAGAAAAATACATTCTGTAGACTTACCATCCAGCTTGGATCTCTCATTATCTGGAACATGTGCAAATGCATGACAACCAAATACTCTCAAATGCTTAACCAAATACTCTCAAATGCTTATAGGAAACATCTTTCCCTGACCATATATGCTCTGCAACATCACCATCTAGGGCTGTATATGGTGATAAGTTGATCACATCAACTGTAGTCCTCAAAGCCTCATCCCAAAACCTTTTGGGTAGCTTGGCTTGTGAAAACATATATCTGATCTTTTTCATGATGGTGCGGTTCATCCTCTCTGCAATTGCATTATGCTGAGGTGTACCAGGAACTGTCATCTCATGTTGGATCCCATGTGACCTGCAATAATCATTAAATAATCCTATGTACTCATCGCCTGATCTTATGTATTTCAATTGTCTTTCTGTCTCCCTTTCAACCCTAGCATGAAACTTTTTGAAGACATTAATAACCTAATCTTTGGTCTTCAAAGCATAAGCCCAAACTTTTCTGGAAAAATCATCTATAAA
This sequence comes from Musa balbisiana, assembly GCA_004837865.1. Lineage (NCBI taxonomy): Eukaryota > Viridiplantae > Streptophyta > Magnoliopsida > Zingiberales > Musaceae > Musa > Musa balbisiana. The sequence continues at coordinate 74,717 of PYDT01000179.1, forward strand.
AGTGACAAAATAAAATGCACCACTAATACCAAAAACATTAACAAATCCACCATGAGTTTTTATCCTCAAAGGACTACATACATCTATATAAACATGGTCTAAGACATGCATTTTTCTAGACAAAACAGGACTAGCAAATGAAACTCTATGTTGTTTACCAGCCAAACAATCAATACAAGGGTTCAAATGTATACCTCTAAGATCCGGTAATACCTCTCTCTTGGAAAGAGCTTGTAGCCCCTTCTCGCTTATGTGTCCCAATCGCCTATGCCACAACTCCATGCTGAAGTCTTTCTCTATAGTATTTAACTACTCACCATAAGCTTTAGCCTACAACCTATACAAAGTATGACATTTCTTTCCACTAGCTACAATAAGAGAACCCTTATTGAGCTTCCATTGCTCTATGTGAAATCTGCTTTCATAGTCTTCATCATCCAGTCTTCCAACTGAAATTAAATTCAGCCTCAAGTCAACCACATGCCTTACATTCTTAAGCACCAACTTGTAGCCAAGGTTGGTCTTTAAATGGATATCACTCATGCTAATGATGTTTGCCGTGTCATAGTTGTCCATCTTGACAATGCCAAAATTTCCAGACCTGTATGTAGTAAAAAACTCTCTCCGTGGTATAGCATGATAAAAAGCTCCTGTGTCAATCACCCACTTAAGATTCTGACACACATAAGAAAAAATATCATCAGAAGGAGACAAAATCAAATAATCACTACCCTACACTATAGCTGTAGTATTATCCTTTGACTCTATAGACTCCACTTTTTTTTCCTTTTTCTTGCTCTTCTTAGGTTGCTTACATTGGTTCTTGTAATATCCTTTCTCACCACAGTTATAGCAAACAATATCTTTTCTTGATCTTGACTTGCTCTTACCCATGCGTGAACTGCTTCTAAACTTTGACCTTCCTCTGTTCTCTGAGATAAGTGCCTGTGAATCATTCTGAGATGTTGCTGAACTCTTTCTTCTTAACTCCTCATTCAACAAACTACTTGTTACTTGACTCATGGTGACAATACCATCTGGCACAGAATTACTGAGGGAAACCATCAGTGTCTCCCAACTTTCTAGTAATGAATTGAGAAGTAACAATGCCTGCAACTCATCATCAAGAGACATTTTCATAGAGGATAATTAGTTAGTAATATTTTGCATTTCATTCAAATGCTCAGCAATAGAAGCACCCTCTCTATATTTTAGGTTCATAAGTTTTCTGATCAAAAAAGTTTTGTTGCCAGTTGTTTTTCTTTCATAGAGACTTTCCAACTTTTTCCAAAGAGAATATGTATAAATTTCAGTAGAAACATGGTGAAAGATACTATCATCAAGCCATTGTCGAATAAACCCAACTGTTTTTCGATCTAACATCTTTCACTCATCATCTGTCATAGTTGTGGGTTTTGCACTATCCCCTTGCAAAGATCCATACAAATCTTTGTAATACAAGAGATCTTTCATTCTTAGTTTCCATATCATCCAATTGTTTCCATTTAAATTAATCATGCGAGAAACATTACTAACCTCCATGTTCAAATATAAAATTAAATCAGTACAACCCTGTTCTGATACTAGTTGATGAGGATATAAAGCAGAATAACCTTTATATATAAACAAGTACTAGAAGACCATAATACGCTGCGGAATTAAATGGAATCACAATTAAATAGAACACCAAGATATACATGGAAAATCCCTCCAATGTAAAGGGTAAAAACCACGGGACAAACTAGAGATAATCCACTATGAGAATAATGAATATACAAATCTCAATCTCTTGCCCAAAACCCTAGCAACAATCACAAGAGAATAACTGGGATATAAGGATCACGTCACTGTTCATAATATCTAAAATCTCCTTAAGTAATCACAGCAAGAGTCTACTATAGATTTGATCTAACCTGAAATGAGAACACTGCTAGATGATTGAGAACAATCTCTCTGCGTTGTCATTATCTTCTTCCCTTTCTTTCTCTTGTTTTTCTGTCTTGTTCTCCTCCTTTTTTTTGGAATCCCGTGGCTACAGCCTTCTCCCACATTGTTACATTTTTCTATCTATTTTCTGCATCTAAAACATAGCCCCCACATCACCCTTATATTGATATAGGATTAGATCAAAAGGGTGTAGGCTGTGAGCTGATAAAACCTATCATGAGCTGAACATGGGCTGTCACAGCCCAACATTGGGTGCACTTTGATTTGCTTCGGCTTAGATCATGTGTTGCTGGATGCATTCCTATTCATTCAATCGAGTGAAAGGTAAAAGCAAGAGCATGATGTGGATCATCCTAAGCACGATGAGGAAAGACTAATCTTAAGATCACAGAAAGATGGTTGATGTGATTGCATCAGCTAATGTTTATTAGGTAGACCGAGGACTTCTAAGATCAAAAAGAGACTATAAGGCATTCCTGTGGAGCCACGTCAGAGGGCATGTGTCCCGTTTTACGTTTTCTATAGGATATATATAAGAAGGACCATAAGTCATTCCTAGTGTTTGGTTAATGATGCTACAGAATGTATCAGAAATGACGACTTGACGATGATATTGGCAGATGACAACACCAACTTGGTCAACTCATGCAGCCATGTCGCCTGTCCATCTCTAGAGATATGGGACATGGATAACTGGGCTCCTCTGCACTAAGAGCTTACTTCCATCGAGTAAGACGCAGTTTCGTACTCATTTTAACTTCTCTAAAAGACCAAGGGGTATCCTCATGCATCCTCTCCAGCGAGGTATAATTTTAAGAACCATAATATTATGGCCTTCCAGATCAATCAGAAAGAATACAAAATTAAGGCTCTAAGGATCATAGCATCTTACTTGGTTAGATCATCTCCGTCATTGACCAGTATATTATTAGTCTTTATATTTGAATTTTGAGGTATAATTTCTATTTATAAATATCACACATATTACTAGCAATGATCTTGGGAATCCCATTCAAATCCAAAAAACATTCATATGGTTCAGCAATCCCAAACGGTTAAATCTACACGTAGTAGTAGGGAGACTATCAGAATATGAGAAAGATGAATTTGACTGCCAGAAAATAGCATCAGGTCATGTGGGTATTATTGCACGAGAGTGACATGATCGTTTCACCGGATGAATGCTTCAAACTAGTGGGAGAGGCATTTGTTGTCACGAACAAGATTAGATATGTGTGCGAGAGAGAGAACATCCAATGGAGAAGGACAACAAATGTTTTTAGAAGAAGGACATCACAATTTTTTATCATTCTCATAATGTATATATAGGATAGGATAGTAAACATCGGAAGAATCTCATCCGCCATGGATGTCATCATCATCGTCATGATCATTTTATTGTGGATGATTCTGAAAACCACATCATCTAGACCGTTCTCTCGAGTTAACTACTGGACTTAAGGAATAGCGCATGGATTGATTGAATTCTTTCCAATGCCGATATATTTTTTCTTATGACAGAGACAGTGGATTCTCTCCCTGCAGATTGCGGCACGTTGATAATCTATTGGACAGTTTGATCCCACTAATTCCAGCATCGCAGTCGCATTTGGGTTTGTTCGAATTCAATTAAGATTTAGGTGATTTTGCAGGTATTCCACCCGCTGCCATCACTAACCATGGCATCAACACTGCATATGCGGATCACAAGAGTCATGGAGTACATGCGAGAATGAATATCTCGAATAAGCAAACGGATTCTTTGAGAATCCTTGTTGACTGTATCTATCAGTAATTTAGAATCTATTTCGATGAGTACAAGAGGAACACCTTCAGCAAATTCTAGTCCCTCCAGAACAGCTGCAGCTCCACAATATGTCCTATCGGAAATCATGTCCTATCTCGGGAAAAGAGATACCTAAAACGAGAAACATAAACAAAGCATCTAACAATAATGGGCTGATCCATCAAAAGTTTCAACTTGGGTATTCGGTTTTTAGCTTCTATTTGATCTTGACTTCAGAATTATGTATCATCCACAAGATTTTTATAGGAACCCAAGGCTCAAATTAAAAGTTGTTTGCAAGATATTATATGTATTCTTTCTTTGGTATTGTACATGGAAATGAACGTGGATTTTGGGGCTCCATGAGGTCATGCGAGTCCGAGTGCTCTTTAAGTCGACGAACGTCCATCACACAATTACGCTACATCACTTGTGTGCCCTTGTGGAGATGTCGATGACGGCATAGAATTGCAGACTGCAGCATATATGCATGCATCTATATGACCCGCTTAAGCGGATTGTGATATATGACTTTATCACGTACATGGAGTCGATCTTTGCGTTCGGATAGTAGTGATTAAATTCAGATTATGGTATAATGACTTTATTTGACCTTCCGATGATGAATCTGACTCATGACTCATACATAACGATAGATTTAGCATCAACACAGGTCCTCAGAGAATGCAACAACATTTTGCAATGATGCAAGCACAATGATCGATTTAAAACTAAAGAGGATATTTTCCTTCAATTCCGTCGTCATATGCTGTTTGATTATAAGGAACACGTAGTTTATTAATTTCCTCTCCTCTTTTTTGTATTACTCGTTTCAAAGCTTACTAGTTCTCCTAATTATTTATAGATAATTAGAGCAATGGAATCAATCATGAAAAAGCACACTTTGTAGTCGAAACATATCAAAGTGGATTTAAAAATATTTCAATATTTATTCAAAGTAACACCTCATGACAACGATAACAACGGGCAATCATGGCAAGCACCATAATAGTTGTCATTGTTTATTCACGGCATTCCATCATGACAAGTACACTGAGTCATGATAAGATATCGAAGTGGATTCGAAAATATTTATTTATTTAGTCAAGGCAACACGGAATGACAATCATGGCAAGCACCATAAATAGTTATCATTACTTATTTATTACACTATTCGATAAATAGGAACACGAGCTAGTGCATACACTTAGTTAGGCAATGAGCAGTGAATTCCAATAGCGTCAATGGCTGTACCAACTCGCCCAACGAAGCCCAGAATCTTACTCCCCTCCTCTAAAGTAAGGGCGAAAGAACTGTCAATCTTGTTGCCTACACTTATGGATGCACCCTTGTTAGTATCAAGAGCAAGCAACATCACAATTGCATGTCGCTGATAATGGGATAATGCATGAAAATATCCGGAGATAGAAGTGAAGTACTCGTCCTCCTCAAGCAAGGATGATCTACAAACACGATCAAGAATTTAATGAGAAGCAATCAACGGGAAAAAGTAAACTAATCGAAACACATCTAATATTGTAATATATTTTCAGGAGAATTTGGTTTGACTAACTAACGTGTTGCTTCAAAACATTCATCTGGTTGAACCAGTTTATATGGTTGGACAAAGACACGAAGTCGATAAGTGTGTATTTATATACACATAGATGTATAGATATACCTCCTCGGAAGCGCCGGTGGTGGTTCCACGTTTGTAGGTGTGGGAATTACCGTTAAGAATGTAGGTAATCTCCAACCCCCCAATGTTATCTCCGTAATAGATTCGAAGTTTGGTAATGTGGTCGGCTTGTCCCATATCCCACGCATTCCCTCCGTTGCCACCCCATGGCCCCCCACCTTCACCATTCTCCCCTGCGTGCATCAGAATAAACACCACCACATGTCATCCATCCACATGGCAGAAGATGATATTGCAGGACTTGGTGCTGGGAAGAGCATTGGATGAGGGTATTTATAGGCCACCATTCTAGTTTGGATAAGTATGAGCTGATGGAAACAGCAGGGAAGAATTGCACCCCGAACCACCACCGTCCTAAAATCTCACGAAACGTGAAACATGCATATTCCGTGCTCTTCCTTCTTTGTTCTTACATGAATAAAGTGTAATTAATTGTTTGCTAGCAACGAGATGTGAAGACCACTATCTCCTTCCCTTGGCTGAGACGACGAGCTCCATCTTCATCTTGTGCTTGTGGATAACCTCCAATTATAAGGAAACGTGGATTTGGTGGTCGGCCGCCTCGTCTCCTTCCTTCTGATGAGAAAGGAGGAGCTCCATTTTCCACGTCCTGCCTGCTTAAGTGCTTAGAGCCTCTTACTTCTTCTTTATCTCGTACTTGTCATGTTATCAACAATGCGAGGTGTGATCAAGAAAACTATCTATCAAGAATAATCAAATAACTTTGATTATTTATTATTGACAACTGTAAAATTACTTTGAACAAACAAATTCTAATCATTTTTTATACTAGAATTTTCAGTAATCAAAGGAACATGGATCCTATTATTAAATAGTAACCTCCTGACTTGATATTTGGGTTCGCTCAAATGTGAACGATAATCATCATTATTAAAGTTTATTTTTTTTATATAAAAAAATCATATTAGGCCTCTAAAGAAAAATCAATCCTACCAGAAGCAAGTTTTGAAATGAAGTTATAGATGACATATGTAGAGAGAGGTACAGAGAGTTACGTGCTGCTCATCATGCATATCAAACCTGACATATTTTGCACAGGTTGGATGATGAAGCAAATAAATATTTTGACGCTTTTATAGTAAGTAAGATACTGAATCAAATCCCGTCGTCGCCAGTTACATTTGTTAAGAAGTTGTCGTTCGTATTTGAGCACAAATTACGTTAGCTTGTAGTGTGGCTCCAAAAGAACTCAAAATGAAATCCTTTATGCTCACACTACACGTTCCCCTACTTTTCTTTTCCATAAAATCATGGCATGCATTTTGGCTAATGACAAGGTTCATAAACTCGATATGCCAGATAAGTTATAAATAAATTCAAAGGACAAAACCTTATTAAGGATGGTTCAAACTAGACTGGGATGGTTGTTTTAAGGAATAGATGGTGGCTTAGGATATATTTTGCATGATTTGCTCGTCATGTTATCTTTATTACAATAAAGAGACTTTATGTCCTATGAAGCACGCGGCGACGATCCAGGAGGGTTTGAAAGCGGCTTCGCGAAATGACATTTGACATATCGTAATAGAATCAAATTTGGAATTCATCATACAGCCGCAATACAACTTCATTGTACCATGGACACTAACTACGTCACTGACATTTAATATTTGTGAGACAGTTTTGAGGACTAGGAGTTTATACATGTATATGAGGAGCGCAATTCGGTAGCCATTTGGCTGGCCAATCACTCTAGAGTAACAAAAATCTTCCGAGTGACCCATGAAATGAAATGTTTTGCGCTCATCGATTGGGTATCCGAGAATAAATTTGTTCTGGACGTTCTTAGAAATTATTATTATTTTTTACTTTATACAAAAAAAGAGTTACGTTACCCCAATCAAATCTTCAAGCATATTGTTCGTATGTACGTGAAGTGACATATACGAATGCCAACCACCGATTGGGTTCAACTATCATTATATCGTCGATTAGGATTCAATAACCAGTGGACCCATAATGTATTTCTTGCTTTATTCAAAGACACACGACAAGGACGACAACAACAATTGCTGCCACTTATTTATCACCACAACCAAGCAGATACATTACAGCATCCCGCGAGAACTAAGACACACGCGGGATAGTGCAGTAAACTCCGATTGCCTCGATGGCATCGATGGGAGAACCTTCACGTCCGAAGAAGCCTAGAATCTTACCCTCATCCTCTAGATTTAGGGAGAAATGACTACCAATCTCATTGCCGGCGCTCACAGATTTGCCCTTGTTTGTCTTAAGAGTAAGTTGTGTTATGAAAACGTCCGTCATCCACATCGTCTTGAAATATCCAGAGATGAAAGTGAAGTATTCATCCTCCTCTAGAGTTATCTATAAAAGCAATCAAATATGTGGTTAGAAATAAAGCACCAAAAATATTTAGGGAATTTGCAACTCGATCATCTAGCGAGTATCCTAGGAATAATTAATTGTAACCGTTGATCTAGAAATACTAAACGGATGTTTTCAGCTTCGACAGCACCTCATGGTACTGGGGTGCATCGCCTCCGACGTGGATGGTCTTAGTCACGCCGTCGACGGTGAAGGTGAAGTCAAACGCGAATACGGCATCGATGTAATGAATTTTGACGTTGCTAATATGATCCGCCTGTCCCATATCCCAGGTCTTGCCGCCGTTGCCACCCCATGGGCCTTGCTTGAGAACGTCCGCCTGCAACCGCGACAACACCACCACCATATTAATACCATCTATAGCAACAAAAGATATATATACAGGCAGGCATGCAAGCATGGCCTCCCCCAAATTAACTCGCAAGAAAATCTATGAAGATGATAAGAAATGGAATGAAGCATCGCACCATTATCAGACTTGTCTGAACTACTTCCGCGGAAGATATTAGTATGTATTGCAGGTATGGATGCGCTTGAAGAAGAAGAAGAGCAACGAGTGGGGGTACTTATAGCCCTGCACCCTTGAGTTTGGATAAGTATGAGAAGGTAGTGTCCCTTTTGCTTCAATGCCTGCCAACAGATCTCGCGCGCAGGTAAGTAAACAAACGTGAGCTTCGTGCGCGAGAAGTGGTGGATACACACATTAATGCGCCCTCTCTCCCGCAGTACATCCAGACATTTTGTAACAAAAGCTAAAATGAGATCCTTCCTTCTCCCATGCATGAAACGTGAAACATGTTGTGTTGCAAAGATAACGTCTTCTCCTATGAAACCTGAAACATGCGAAGAGAGCCGGTGCATCGTACTGACAACCTTATCTCTTTCCATTGGCTGAGTGGGCGACCTGGAACCTCCACATGCTGCGCATCTCCAGCCTCCAACCTTGACTTCTCCGCGTCCCACAGATGGAGATGAGCAAATTATGTCATGCGAGGTAGGATATGGTTGGATATACTAATTTTGCATTACATGTGTTAGAGCTAGCCCCTGGCTATTTACCTAAAATGGTAATTTGATAATCCAACAAACAATAAAACGGAAAACAAATAAAAGAAGAGACAAGAACACAAAAACACCAAATTTACGTGGTTCGATCAATTTACCTACATCCACGGACGAACGAAGGAGGAGCAAATCACTATTATAAAAGAGGGACAATTACAGATGCCTTAGGAAGATGTTCCTAGGCCATAAAACACCGGAAAATACTAAACAAGAAAAATCCAAACTATAAGCCTAAACTATTTAACTGAGTGTGGACTTAAACCCAAAGCAAACACTTAGGTTTTTCTTGTGGTGCACCTGACTTCAAAGCCCAGGCCCTTATTTATAGTTGAAATAAGAGATACCAAACTTGTTTTTCCTGATGTGGGACTATGTGAGACTTGCCAAACTAACAAATCTCCACCTTGGCATGTCCCAACATTAACAATTAACAAAACTTGCTTCACCTTCTTCACAAAAGCCCCAACGGGCAATCACCAACAATGAACACCAACCAAGTCTAAGCACTGCTTGAACTTGTAAACCGGAAGAGGCTTCGTAAGCATATCAGCTGGATTGTCCTTCGTATGAATTTTCTGAACAAGGACCTTTCCCTCAACAATGGTATCCCGAATAAAATGAAACTTCACATAAGTTGCTCCAATTCCAAATCATATATGGCAACTAAAGCAAGCAAAACACGAATAGAGCTATGTTTAACAACAGGTGAAAATACTTCATTAAAATCAACACCATGTACCTGACTATAGCCCTTTGCAACCAATCGTGCTTTATACCTTGCATCTTCAACCCCTGGAATACCTTCCTTCCTTTTGAAGACCCATTTGCATCCCACAATTTTCTTATTCGAAGGCGGCTTTACAAGATCCCAAGTTCTATTCTGATGAAGAGATTCAATTTCTTCATTCATCGCAATCAACCACTTAGCGAAATTTTCACAAGAAACTGCATCTGAGTAGGAAATAGGTTCACCAACTTCACTTCTTCTGCAACAGACAAAGCATATGCAACCAAATTTGCATATCTTTGTGGTGGTCGAATATCTCTCCGTGGTCTATCCTTGGCTATGGAATATTGCTCTTCCTCTGGATCATCTTCGTCAGTAGACTCGGGACCATCTACTGGCATTCTTAGAGTAGAAGAGTTCGACTGAAAAGAATCTGAACTACCAATCTCAAGCTCCACCTGCTTCTGTACACTATCATTTGTACAAATAGTAGATTCCTTTTTGGAAGATAACATAGACAATTCATCAAAAGTAACATCTCTACTGATTACAAATTTTGGGGATTTGGGATCAGAACACCATAATCTGTATCCTTTCACCCCAGAAGCATACTCAAGGAAAATGCACTTTTTAGCTCGAGGTTCTAATTTTTCTTCATTTACATGCATGTATGCTGGACACTCAAAAATTTTTAAATCAGAGTAATCAGCAGGAGTACCTGACCAAACTTCCTCCGGAGTTTTAAAGTTAAGTGCTGCAGAAGGAGCGCGGTTGACAACGTAACAGGCCATATTAATCGCCTCTGCCCAAAAGTCCTTTGTCAACCCTGCATTTGAGATCATACACCTTGCTCTCTCCAAGAGTGTTCTGTTCATACGTTCGGCCACACCATTTTGTTGAGGTGTCATCCTAACAGTGCGATGCCGAACAATTCCTTCATTTTTGCAGAATTCATCAAAGTCACCTTCACAAAACTCTATGCCATTATCTGTTCGAAGCCGCTTAATCTGTCTACATGTTTGCTTCTCAATCAAAGCCTTCCATTGTTTAAAGGTTAGAAAAATATCATTTTTATGCTTCAGAAAATAAACCTAAAGTTTCCTGGAATAATCGTCAATGAACGTCAACATATACTTGGCACCACCCTTAGACTGAACACGAGCTGGACCCCAAAGGTCTGAATGAATATAGATAAGAGTACCTTTCGTTTTGTGAACTGCCGAAGAATTGAAGCTGACTCATTTTTGCTTTCCAAAAATGTAGTGTTCACAAAAATCTAATGGCTCAATACTCTGTCCACAAAGCAGACCCCTTTTGCTTAATATGCTCAAACCTTTTTCGCTCATATGCACCCAAACCATATGCCTAATTTGGTGATGTTAGAATCAGCAATGATGATGGATGACGAGACTGCAACCGAGCCTGTACAGTAGTTCCCTGCAGAATATAAGCTAAGCACGCTGATGTTAATCAGACAATGATGATTGATGACGAGACTGCAACACCGAGCCTGTGACAGTAGTTCCCTGCAGAATATATAAGCTACCAGACTACAAGCTTTCATAACAATAAGGGCATTCTAGAAACTTCATAACTCCACCTTCAGTTGTGTATTTACACCCAAGAGCCTCTAGGGTGCCTAAAGAGATGAGATTCTTTTTTAAATCAGAACATGTCTAACATTAGTGAGCGGTCCTCACAATACCATCATGCATTTAATTCGAATTGTGCCTTTACCAACAACATCATATGCGGCATTATTGCCCATCAAAACAATTCCACCATTACAAGATTCATATGTGGAAAACAAATCCCTATTGGGACACATGTGATAAGAACAACCCGAATCTAAAATCCATTCATTTTTAGACCTTGTCCTATCATCAGTAGCAAAGAAAATATTTCCAGCATTCTCATCAGTTGCTACACTAGCTTCAGCGGATTTAGTAGTTTTCTCAACACTTTTTCCCTTTTGCTTTAATTTATTTTTCAATTTAAAGCAATCAACCTTAATGTGCCCCATTTTATGACAATATCTGCACTCCAAATTTCTATGTCTGGATTTAGATCTACTACTATCAAATTCTCTTTTATCCATTCTACCCTTGACAATCAGACCCTCAGCCTGATTCCCTTTACTTTCCCCAGTGATATCCCTATCTATCTACTCCTTAGATTTTAATGCAGATTTAATTTCCTGATACGAAATTATTTCTTTTCCATAAATCATAGTATCACGGAAATACTTAAAGGATTAGGGAAGAGAATACAAAAAGTAATAGGGCTTTATCCTCATCATCAATTTTTGCATCTATATTCTCCAAATCTATAAATAAGGATCAAACTTATCAAGATGTGAGAGTATAGATGTACCTTCAGTCATCCGAAGCATATACAAACTCTGCTTCAAGTAGAGACGATTCTCCACTGTCCTCTTCATATACAAGGCTTTAAGTTTGTCCCACATGCTCTTAGCCGTAGTCTCCATAGCTACCTCCCGTAAAACCTCATCAGAGAGATTTAGGATGATGCTTGATCGGGCCTTCTTATCCATACCCGCAAGATCTTCCTTTGTCATACCATCTGGAATGTTCTCTGCTCCCTGTAGTGCCAAATCAACTCCGTCTTGAACCAGAATGGCCTCCATCTTAAGTTGTCACATGCCAAAGTTGACATTTCTGTCGAATTTCTCGACGACGATCTTTGTTTATTGTCATCGTTGCCAAAAGATCCCGAAACTAGGCTCTGATACCAGTTTGTTAGAGCTAGCCCTAGGATATTTACCTAAAAAGGTAATTTGGCAATCCAACAAGACAATAAAGTGGAAAACAAATCCCTATTGGGACACATGTGATAAGAACAACCCGAATCTAAAATCCATTCATTTTTAGACCTTGTCCTATCATCAGTAGCAAAGAAAATATTTCCAGCATTCTCATCAGTTGCTACACTAGCTTCAGCGGATTTAGTAGTTTTCTCAACACTTTTTCCCTTTTGCTTTAATTTATTTTTCAATTTAAAGCAATCAACCTTAATGTGCCCCATTTTATGACAATATCTGCACTCCAAATTTCTATGTCTGGATTTAGATCTACTACTATCAAATTCTCTTTTATCCATTCTACCCTTGACAATCAGACCCTCAGCCTGATTCCCTTTACTTTCCCCAGTGATATCCCTATCTATCTACTCCTTAGATTTTAATGCAGATTTAATTTCCTGATACGAAATTATTTCTTTTCCATAAATCATAGTATCACGGAAATACTTAAAGGATTAGGGAAGAGAATACAAAAGTAATAGGGCTTTATCCTCATCATCAATTTTTGCATCTATATTCTCCAAATCTATAAATAAGGAATCAAACTTATCAAGATGTGAGAGTATAGATGTACCTTCAGTCATCCGAAGCATATACAAACTCTGCTTCAAGTAGAGACGATTCTCCACTGTCCTCTTCATATACAAGGCTTTAAGTTTGTCCCACATGCTCTTAGCCGTAGTCTCCATAGCTACCTCCCGTAAAACCTCATCAGAGAGATTTAGGATGATGCTTGATCGGGCCTTCTTATCCATACCCGCAAGATCTTCCTTTGTCATACCATCTGGAATGTTCTCTGCTCCCTGTAGTGCCAAATCAACTCCGTCTTGAACCAGAATGGCCTCCATCTTAAGTTGTCACATGCCAAAGTTGACATTTCTGTCGAATTTCTCGACGACGATCTTTGTTATTGTCATCGTTGCCAAAAGATCCCGAAACTAGGCTCTGATACCAGTTTGTTAGAGCTAGCCCTAGGATATTTACCTAAAAAGGTAATTTGGCAATCCAACAAGACAATAAAGTGGAAAACAAATAAAAGGAGAGACAAGAACACTAGAACACCAAATTTACGTGGTTCGGTCAATTGACCTACATCTACGGACGAAGGAGCAAATCACTATTATAAAAGAGGGACAATTACAAATGCCTTAGGAAGATTTCCTAGGCCATAAAACACCGGAAAATACTAAACAAGAAAAACCCAAACTATAAGCCCAAACTATTTAACTGAGTGTGGACTTAAACCCAAAGCAAACACTTAGGTTTTTCTTGTGGTGCATCTGACTTCAAAGCCCAGACCCTTATTTATAATTTAAACAGGAGATACCAAACTTATTTTTTCTGATGTGGGACTATATAGGACTTGCCAAACTAACAACATGAGATATGCATATCCCACCAACTTACTTTTTCCCGGTACAGCTTGCAGAGGAATTCAACTTCGAAACTTAAAATCTTCTAAGCTGACCATGTGGTGTCCTTTACAATGCAATTTTTTTTTTTTTGAGAATTGTGATATAATAATTTAAGCGGTTGGTATCAAAGGTGTAACCTATAAAAACATAGATGAACATCAAAAGATATATAAAATTTATTTTAAAAAATAAAGATTAATTTGCTATGTAACCAATAGCGAGCTGGGAAAAGCCTATGTGGAACACGAGAGGGGCACAAATTCTTCATCTTTTTAATTACTCTTTCTCAACATGTTCATTTGAAACATCATCATACCCGAACACATTATGATTGTTCTATTCATATCCGAAGAAGTATCGTCTACGATAGTGGGAAGGAATAAACTCAAACTTATAGGAATCCATAGAGGGGCTGTCTTTCGAATGTTCCAAAAGTTACACATGGTTGATATTTGTGGTTAAATTTTATATCATATATTCATAAAATATAAGTTTTTGAGAAGAAATTAACTGACTACAAGGTATAATTTATAAAAATGTTTTATCAACAACCAAAATTTGCCCCGAGATATATATAAGAGAGAGAGAGAGAGAGAGAGAGAGAGAGAGAGAGAGATAGATAAGACAATTGATCAGGTAGTTTGGATTCCCATATCTACTTGATCTATTTAATTTTATGTTGTATTACTTATTTGTTGAGAGAAATCACGGAGTTGATATTAGAATATGTTAGGATACATAGGTAGTGATTGAATTAAGATTTTGGCACAACGATACGGTATATGTATGAGAAAAAGATAAAAAGGGGGCATCAGAGTTGGCCTCCGATTTCGAATTTAGATAGTGAATCGTACAGATGCTTAACTCAACATGGTTCCTCGGAGAATGCAACAACGTTTTGCAATGGTCCAAGAATCATGATCTATTTTGCTAGCGTTTCTTCGTCATATGCTGAGAAAGGTTAAGGAATACGTGGTTGGCTTCCTCCCATTGTCATGTGCCAAGAGATGTTACGGAATACGTAGTTCACTTCATCTCTTCGTTGTATTACTCATTTAGAAGCTTACTAATTCTCCTAATTATTGCCAGATAAGAACCACAGATTCCATCATGAAAAGCACAGCCAAGTAATCGTAAGATATCAAAGTGGATTCGAAAACATTTCATTATTTATTCAAAGCAACACCGATTGAGCAAGGATAACAACGATGACTGACAATCATGGCAAGCACCATAATAGTTATCGTTGCTTATTTATTACACCATTCGATAGATAGGAACACGAGCCAGTGCATATACTTAGTTAGGCAACTGAGCAGTGAATCCAATAGCGTCAATGGCTGTACCAGCTCGTCCAAAGAAGCCCAGAATCTTACTCCCCATCCTCTAAAGGTAAGGGCGAAAGAACTGCCAGTCTTGTTGCCTACACTTATGGATGCACCCTTGTTAGTATCAAGACTAAGCAACATCACAATTGCATGTCCCTGATACTTGGATAATGCATGAAAATATCCGGAGATAGACGTGAAGTACTCGTCCTCCTCAAGGATGATCTGCAAAAAAGGATCAAGGATTTAACGAGAAACAAACAATGGGAAAAAGAAAACTAAACATTCATCTGGTTGAACCAGTTTATATGGTTGGACAAAGACACGAAGTCGATAAGTGTGTATATATACACACATAGATGTATAGATATACCTCCTCGGAAGCGCCGGTGGTGGTTCCACGTTTGTAGGTGTGGGAATTACCGTTAAGAATGTAGGTAATCTCCAACCCCACAATGTTATCTCCGTAATAGATTCGAAGTTTGGTAATGTGGTCGGCTTGTCCCATATCCCACGCATTCCCTCCGTTGCCACCCCATGGCCCCACCTTCACCATTCTCCCCTGCGTGCATCAGAATAAACACCACCACATGTCATCCATCCATCTATGTTGTAGTCACGAGCAAGTGTAGTCGAAGAAGTCAGAAAAGGGATGGAATTTTGAAGACTAACGACGTCACTCACCGTTTTAGCAGCAACTGAGAATAATGAATGGACGCGCACACTCCCTTGGCGGCAGAAGATGCTATTATTGCAGGAGTTGGTGCTGGGAAGAGCATTGGATGAGGGTATTTATAGCCCACCAGTCTAGTTTGGATAAGTATGAGCTGATGGATACAGCAAGGAAGAATTGCACCCCCCAACGACAGCCGTCCTAAAATCTCACGTAAACGTGAAAGATGCATATTCCGTGCTCTTCCTTTTTTTATTGCATGCATGCATGCAGTGCAATGAATTGTTTGCTAGCAACGAGTTGCGAGGACTTCCGAGGGAGTCGGTGAGTAAATATGATAAACTTGAACACAGTGGCCGGATGGTTCAGCCCAACAGCACCTCTATATCTCCTTCAACTGGCTGAGACGACGAGCTCCATCTTCATCTTGTGCTTGTGGATAACCTCCAATTATAAGGAAACAACATGGATTTGGTGGTCGGCCGCCTCGTCTCCTTCCTTCAGATGAGAAAGGACGGGCTCCATTTTCCACGGCCTGCCTGCTTAGTGCTTACAGCCTCTTAACATCTTCGTCTCGTACTCGTCATGACAGAAGCATGCCCATTATTGTCACCAAGGTGAGGTGTGGTTAGGAAAATTATCTATCAAGAATAATCAAATAAATTTGATTATTTCTTATTGACACCTCTAATATTATTTTGAACATACCACAAATGCTAATCAATAAAGAATTGTTTTTAAATATAATTTTCAGTTATCTAAGGAATATGAATCCTATTATTAAATGGCGAGGAGCCTGATCTACTTACTGACTTAATAATATTTTGGTTCACTCTAATGTGAACGATATCATTTATTTCCATAAACATTACTAAAGTTTAATTTTTTTTTAGAAGAAAAATAATATATAGACTCTAAAATAAAAATCAATCGTAGCAGAAGCAAATATCGAAATAAAGTATTAGATGTCATATGTAGGTATAGAGAGCTACACACTCATGCATATCAAATCTGGCATATTTTGAAGATGTTAGATGACGAAGCTGGTAAATATTTTGTCTCTTTATAGTAAGATACCGAATAAATCTCATCGTCACCACTTACATTTATTTAAAAAAAAAATTGTGACAATGACCCTCTGAACGAGAAAGTGTTTGCGCAAGAGTTATGGGTTCGTCTTTGAACACAAGTTACATTTGTTTGTAATGGCTCGAGCGAACTCAAAACGAGATCCTTTACGCTCACACTAGTCGTTCCCCCAACTTCTATTTTTTCGTAAAATCATGACATGCGTTTGGGCTAATGACAAGGTTCATAAACTTAAGGGGTCTGTTCAACAGATAAGTTATATATAAATTCAATAGACAAAACCTTGTTAAGGATGGTTCAAACTAAATTGTGATGGTTCCTTAAATGAAATAAACGGTGGTTTAGGATATGTTATGCATGATTTGCTCATTATGTTATCTTTATCGGTGATAGGTAAATATAATAAAAAAAAGGCATTATGTCATATGAAGTGTGGCTGTGATCCAGGAGGGTTTGGGTTTGAAAGCGGCTTCACGAAATGATGACATTTGGCAAAATCGAATTTTGAATTCATCATACAAATAAATTCAATGCAACTTCATTGTACCATGGACAGACACTTCACAGTCCGGTCACTGACATTAGATATTTGTTACATAATTTTGAGGACTACAAGTTTATACATGTACATAAGGAGCACAACCATGTACATAAGGAATATTTTGTGCTCGTTGATTGGATATCCGAGAATAAATAAGTATTAGACATTCTTAAAAACTATTATTATTATTATTTTTTACCTTGGACAAAAAAAAGAAAAGAAAAAAAAGACTTACATTACCCAAATCAAATCATCAGGCATATCACAATAACGGCGAAATGACATAGGAATGCAACCACCGATTGGATTCAACTATCATCATATCGTCAATTAGCGTACAATATAACCAGTGGACCCACAACATATTTCTTGTTTTATTCAAAGAAACACATCCAAGCAGAGGACGACAACGACAATTGCTGCCACTTATTTATCACCACAACCAAGCAGAGGACTAAGACGTCATGACGTGTGTTTAATTAGGGATAGTGCAGTAAACTCCGATTGCCTCGATGGCATCGATGGGAGAACCTTCACGTCCGAAGAAGCCTAGAATCTTACCCTCATCCTCTAGATTTAGGGAGAAATGACTCCCAATCGCGTTGCCGGCGCTCACAGAATTGCCCTTATTGGTCTCAAGAGTAAGTTGTGTTATGAAAACGTCTGTCGTCCACATCGTCTTGAAATATCCAGAGATGAAAGTGAAGTATTCATCCTCCTCTAGAGTAATCTATAAAAGCAATCAAAGATGTAGTTAGAAATAAACCGCCAAAAAATAGTTGGGAATAATTAATTGTAACCGTTGATCCATAAATACAAAACGCATGTTTTCAGCTTTGACAGTACCTCATTGTACTGGGGTTCATCGCCTCCGACGTGGATGTTCTTCTTCTTGCCGTCGACGGTGAAGGTGAAGTCAAACGCGAATATGGCATCGTTGTAATGAATTTTGACATTGCTAATGTGATCCGCCTGTCCCATATTCCAGGTTTTGCCGCCGTTGCCACCCCATGGTCCTTGCTTGATCACGCCCGCCTGCAACGAAACCACCACCAAATTAATACCACATATAGCAACAAAAGATATATATACAGGCAGGCATGCAAGCATGGCCTGCCCCAAAGTAACACACAAGAAAATCTATGAAGATGATAAGAAATGGAATCAAGCATCGCACCATTATCCGACTTGTATGAACTACTTCTGCGGAAGATATTAGTATGTATTGCAGGTATGGATGCGCTTGAACAAGAAGAAGAGCAACGAGTGGGGGTACTTATAGCCATGCAGTCCTGAGTTTGGATAAGTATGACAAGGTAGTGGCCCCTTTGCTTCGATGCCTGCCAACAGATCTCGCGCGTAGGTAAGCAAACAAACGTGAGTTTCGTGCGCGAGAACTGAAGGATACACACATTAATGCGCCTTCCCTCCCGCAGTACATCAAGACATATAATCTAAAATGAGATCCTTCCTTCTCCCATGCATGAAACGTGAAACATGTTGTGTAGCAAAGATTACGTCTTCTCCTATGGAACGTGAAACATGCAGAAACAAGTTACGAGGACTGCGAAGAGAGCCGGTGCATCGGACTGACAACCTTATCTCTTTCCGTTGCCAGAGAGGGCGACCTCGAACCTCGACATGCTGCGCACCTTGACTTCTCCTTGCCGTTTTGCATATGGACATGGCACTTCCGCAAACAATTGAGTCTCCGCGTCCCACAGATCGAGATGAGCAGATTATGTCATGCGAGGTAGGATACAGTAACATGGTTGGATATACTAATTTTGCATTACATGAGATATGCATGCATATCCGACCAACTTACTTTTTCCCGGTGCAGCATGCAGAGGAATTCAACTTCGAAACTTAAATCTTCCAAGCTGACCATGTGGTGTCCTTTACAATGCGGCGATTAAATATCGACCAAGCAATTTTTTTTTTTTTTGAGACTTGTGATATAATAATTTAAGCGGTTGGTATCAACCTATAAAAACATAGATGAGCACCTCAAGAAATATATAATTTATTTTAAAAAATAAAGATTAATTTGCTATGTAACCAATAGCGAGCTGGGAAAAGCCTATGTGGAACACGAGAGGGGCACAAATTCTTCATCTTTTTAATGACTCTTTCTCAACATGTTCATTTGAAACATCATCATACCCGAACACATTATGATTGTTCTATTCATATCCGAAGAAGTATCGTCTACGATAGTGGGAAGAAATAAACTCAAACTTATAGGAATCCATAGAGGGGCTGTCTTTCGAATGTTCCAAAAGTTACACACGGTTGATATTTGTGGTTAAATTTTATATCATATATTCATAAAATATAAGTTTTGAGAAGAAATTAACTGACTACAAGGTATAAGTTATAAAAATGTTTTATCAACAACCAAAATTTGCCCCGAGATATATATAAGAGAGAGAGAGAGAGATAAGACAATTGATCAGGTGGTTTGGATTCCCATATCTACTTGATCTATTTAATTTTATGTTGTATTACTTATTTGCTGAGAGAATTCACGGAGTTGATATTAGAATATGTTAGGATACATAGGTAGTGATTGAATTAAGATTTTGGCACAACGATACGGTATATGTATGAGAAAAAGATAAAAAGGGGGCATCAGAGTTGGCCTCCGATTTCGAATTTAGATAGTGAATCGTACAGATGCTTAACTCAACATGGTTCCTCGGAGAATGCAACAACGTTTTGCAATGGTCCAAGAATCATGATCTATTTTGCTAGCGTTTCTTCGTCATATGCTGAGAAAGGTTAAGGAATACGTGGTTGGCTTCCTCCCATTGTCATGTGCCAAGAGATCTTACGGAATACGTAGTTCACTTCATCTCTTCGTTGTATTACTCATTTAGAAGCTTACTAATTCTCCTAATTATTGCCAGATAAGAACCACAGATCCCATCATGAAAAGCACGCCAAGTAATCGGAAGATATCAAAGTGGATTCGAAAACATTTCATTATTTATTCAAAGCAACACCGATTGAGAAGGATAACAACAACGATGATGACAATCATGGCAAGCACCATAAATAGTTATCGTTGCTTATTTATTACACCATTCCATAGATAGGAACACGAGCCAGTGCATATACTTAGTTAGGCAATGAGCAGTGAATTCCAATCGCGTCAATGGCTGTACCAGCTCGTCCAAAGAAGCCCAGAATCTTACCCCCATCCTCCAAGGTAAGAGCGAAAGAACTGCCAATCTTGTTGCCTACACTTATGGATGCACCCTTGTTAGTATCAAAACTAAGCAACATCACAATTGCATGTCCCTGATACTTGGATAATGCATGAAAATATCCGGAGATAGAAGTGAAGTACTCGTCCTCCTCAAGGATGATCTACAAAAAGGATCAAGGATTTGATTAGAAACAAACAACGGGAAAAAGAAAACTAATTGAAACACATCTGATATTGCAATATATTCTCAAGAGAAATTGGTTTGACTAACTAACGTGTTGCTTCAAAACATTAATCTGGTTGAACCCCTTTATATGGTTTGGCAAAGACATGAAGTTGATAAGTGCGTATATATACACATAGATGTATGGATATACCTCCTCGGATGCGCCGGTGGTGGTTCCATATTTGCCGGTGTGGGGATTACCGTAAAGAATGTAGGTAATCTCCAACCCCACAATGTTATGTTCGTAATAGATTCGAAGTTTGGTAATGTGGTCAGCTTGTCCCATATTCCACGCATCCCCACCGTCGCCACCCCATGGCCCCACCTTCACCATTCTCCCCTGCGTGCATCAGAATAAACACCGCATGTCAGCCATCCATCTATGTTGTAGTACACGAGCAAGTGTAGTCGAAGAAGTCAGAAAAGGGATGGAATTTTGACACTCACCATATTAGCAGCAACTGAGAATAATGAATGGACGCGCACACTCCCTTGGCGGCAGAAGATGCTATTATTGCAGGAGTTGGTGCTGGGAAGAGCATTGGATGAGGGTATTTATAGCCCACCATTCTAGTTTGGATAAGTATGAGCTGATGGATACAGCAAGGAAGAATTGCACCCCCCAACGACAGCCGTCCTAAAATCTCACGTAAACGTGAAAGATGCATATTCCGTGCTCTTCCTTTTTTTCTATTGCATGCATGCATGCAGTGCAATGAATTGTTTGCTAGCAACGAGTTGCGAGGACTTCCGAGGGAGTCGGTGAGTAAATATGATAAACTTGGACACAGTGGCCCGATGGTTCAGCCCAACAGCACCACTATCTCCTTCCATTGGGTGAGACGACGAGCTCCATCTTCATCGTGTCCTTGTGGATAGCCTCCAATTATAAGGAAACGTGGATTTGGTGGTCGGCCGCCTCGTCTCCTTGCTTCGGATGAGAAAGGACGGGTTCCATTTTCCACGGCCTGCCAGCTTAGTGCTTACAGCCTCAAACTTCTTCATCTCGTACTTGTCATGTTATCAACAATGCGAGGTGTGATCAAGAAAACTATCTATCAAGAATAATCAAATAACTTTGATTATTTATTATTGACAACTGTAATATTACTTTGAACAAACAAATGCTAATCATTAAAGAATTATTTTTATACAAGAATTATTAAATAGTAACCTCCCGACTTAATATTTGGGTTCGCTTAAATGTGAATGATATCATCATTATTAAAGTTTATTTTTTTTAAATAATAATAATAATAATATTAGGCCTCTATAGAAAAATCAATCCTACCAGAAGCAAGTTTTGAAATGAAGTTATAGATGACATATGTAGAGAGAGGTACAGAGAGTTACGTGCTGCTCATCATGCATATCAAACCTGACATATTTTGCACAGGTTGGATGATGAAGCAAATAAATATTTTGACGCTTTTATAGTAAGTAAGATACTGAATCAAATCCCGTCGTCGCCAGTTAGATTTGTTAAGAAGTTGTCGTTCGTATTTGAGCACAAATTACGTTAGCTTGTAGTGTGGCTCCAAAAGAACTCAAAATGAAAGGCCAAGTTCTTCCTCACGTCTTACGCTCAAAGAGATAGATATCAATGTGTCTCATTAAAATCTTCATAAAATCTTAAGTTGACTACTGGATTTACATGTCCTGCTTAAATGTTAAGAATATTTACAAGTTTAAAATAGCTTGTATAGATATTTTGAGTGTCATTCCGCTAGCTGCTAACAAAAACAAGCATCTCAGACTGACCAGGTAAAATCTTTACATCAAAACCAGTTGTGAAATGGATCTTCACGTTTGGCTTGGATACGAAAGCTTTAAGGGAATGGAACCTGAACTCAACCTTAGAACCCATACCATGGACTGTAATCAGGAATCAATCAGCAGTTACAACTTAAACCCAGAACCATATGTCCGTCCCTAGGCTGAGTTCCACCCTATTTTGTTCCTGGGCTTCGCATGAAGAACATTCTTTTGTTGTAGCGATGGATGAACAAAGAAAGGTTTCACATATATGAATGACCATTTAGGCCCTGAGCATATCACCGCACCAATCACTAATGGTATCTGCTATTCACCATAGTAATTAAATATTTCACAATCTTAAAATTGAATTATTTACAATCTCTTGCAAGTTCAAATAGAATCCCAATCAACCACACTACCTCTAAAATAACTGTCAAAATGCTTAGGTAGTCACAACTCATAAGAATTAGCCATTGAAAGGTTTCGTTAGAAGATCTAACACATATGTGGATCTTAGGACAATATACCAAAAAGATAGATAGTATAAAGTCTTCTTATATGTATACACAAAATTGTGTAAACTAATTTTAAAACTCATAAATTCTAAAACAAATAATATAAAATATTTAAATTTCCTGGATTAATTTTACAATAAAGAAAGGTAAGATGGAGCTCTTAAACTAACTTTAGCATTTACATATTCCCTTTTATGTCTCTTTTACAAGTGCTTCAATAAAGGATTCTGTTTAAAATAGACATAAGATAGATAGGTGCAAAGAAATATAAAAGCATATTATAACAATCAACATGCAGTAGCATGTACCAACAACAATCATACCTCAATTTCAAGAAAAGGCCATCAAATTTGACTACAGGGAAATGAATTTCCCTAGATGACTAGTATAATGATAGACCTTATAGAAAACGCTTTCGCTGACATAACTTGTCATCATACTAATGAGTGAGTAGTTTGGAATGGTTGCAAAATATGGTATAAATTCAATCAAATTGGCATTTATTAACACACTACTGCATAATGGAATGCAAAAGCATACAACAACCAATGTTCAAAAGTACAAAGGTATGAGAAATTAAATGCAATAAGTATTAACGGAAAGACAAAATAAAGAAGCAGATTTTATGTGCGGAAAGGATTGTAAACCCAGCAAATGGCCGAAAAGAAGCAAATATATACCACTCTTTTAAACAAAAGTTCATCTTCCACTAGAGCTGATGAAGCATTGTTTGCAGGGCCTGATACAGAGTCAATGTTCATATTTGCAGTTTGATAGCTTTCTAGTGCTGGTGTGCTGGAATATGTTTGCTCCCGACCAATTCTGGCCATGAATTTTCCCTGCTTTGTTATCTTGAATCCCTGTTGGCAATCACTGCAAACAAAATAAACAAACAGCAACGGCAAATGCATACCAAGCTACGCAGAACAATCATGACATGCCACAAATATTGGCACATAACATTAGTTGTACCGACACATATTAAATGTCGAACATCCAAAGAAGATGATCTATAAGAAGCCAAATGATACATTAAATTTATGTTGAAGAATGTTAATAAAATGAACATAGTACAGGATGTTAAGAATAAAAAAATGATAAAAAGGAAAAGCATAAAAGTATTCTGCAACAAACATGTAGGAAAAGAAATAATTACTATAGAGAAAGAAAAAATGCCTACTTTTGCATTATCAATATTTTTCTTAAGGAAGAGTAAATTAACACCATAAGTGATATTTTGATACTGTGAATGGGCCATGTCACAGATGTGTTTCATTAAGGAATAAAAAAGTAATTTTTCAGTGTATCCCAGACTTTGAGGCAAAACACTAGATTGTCATTCCTATAGAAATTAGGAAATATTATGATCTTACACCTACTAATACACACAAAAGCACACCACACACACATAATATATACACAAACCACACAACATTTATATATTCACACAACACATAACATACACAAACCCACCAATCCATACATACATTACTCATAACACAACACACACAACGTACACACACAACTCAACTACCAAACACCACACACACATCCTACACAAACTTAGAACACAACACAAACACACACAAAACATACATAAACAACACACAATACACACAACTCATAAACACCCAAACATTCAAACACAATACACAGAACATACATCAACACACACAACTCATTAACAACACATACTACACACACACACAATCACATACACCAACTCAATAACACACACAACACACATATACAATAACTACATACAGCCACAAACAACACACCCACTACACACAATATACAAAACGTATACACCCACACAATAGACCCACATACATACACATTTCATAAATTACAAAACAACACCACACTAAACACAATACAGAAAAACTCATAACAAAAACACACACACACATAACATTACAATACACACACACATAACACAAAAACACACACACACATACGTATACAACACACACAAAACTATACACACAACAAAAAACATCCATACAGACATTACTCATAAACACACACACACACACACACACCACACACACCACCACACACACACACACACGTACACACACAACTCCAACATACACAACACACACAC